>CAJQUN010000069.1:1892023-1960061 GCA_907163345.1 Haberlea rhodopensis
GCATGATTTATCTTATGTTTTAGATTGATAATTTTATTATACATATATGTAGATATGTATATGCGTATATGTAGTGGACATATTTTAAATTATCAATAATAAATCATGAGATCAATAAATCCCTCTAAAATATTAAGTTTTAGATGCCTTCCAAAATTAAAAGTACTCGTCAAGACTTCGATTGAACATGTGTGGGTTTGCCAAAGCAAAGCACCGTGGCAATCTTGGTAAGGCGCGAAAGGATAATAGTGATATCCGTTTTACTTTAAATTGGGTACGACTTAACCAGGTTATCTCAATAGGATTGGGAATCTAGAGGCATGGGGTTGGATAATAATTCATTTAATGAATTTGAACAAAGCATTGTTCGTCCAACTATCCAAGAATTACATGTGATGTAATTGACAAAGTGTTGTCTACCTAAATAACCGAGTCTTGGGCGATTAGCCAAAGCTAACTCAAGATTAGGTGAAATATGGATCTTGGCCCACTAAAGGTTTCGAGGGTTGATAATTTTAAACAAAATAGCGGGAGTGTCATTTAATATAAGACCATATTAAATGGTTAAATCATAAACTTATTTTGCATATTTATAATGTAGATATCCATGGCAACTAACAACGTAACAAGCACATTATCACTGCGATCGGTCCTTGAGAAGGACAAATTAAATGGGACAAATTTCCTAGACTGGTATAGGAACTTGAGGATAGTCCTCAAACAAGAAAAGAAACAATATGTCCTAGAGGAACCCTTACCTGCTGAGGAACCTCCCCTGACGGCTGCTAAGGCCGATAAAGATGCATACAAGAAGCATCAAAATGACGCACTTGATGTTGGGTGCCTTATGCTTGCCACCATGAACTCTGAGCTTCAGAAGCAACATGAGGAAATGGAGGCGTTCGATATGATCGAGCATCTTAAGCAACTGTACAAACAACAAGCAAGACAAGAGAGGTATGACGTCTCTAAAGCGTTGTTAGTGTCGAATGGTAGAAGGAAGTCTGGTTGGAACTCATGTACTCAAGATGATTAGGTATATTGAGAATCTGGAGAAGCTGTGTTTTCCTTTGGACCAAGAGTTGGCCACTGACGTGATCTTGCAATCGTTGCCTGAAAGCTTCAGTCAATTTGTCTTGAATTACAATATGATTGAAATTGAAAAGACTCTACCACAGTTACTTGGCATGCTTAGAACTTTTGAAGCAAATAGCAAGAAGTCTAAGCCTACAAATGTTCGTATTGTGAATAAGAGCAAAGGAAAGACTAAAGCTAAGAGCTTCAAGAAGAACAAGAAGGTCTTTGTTAAATCTAAGCCAAAAGCTTCTCCACTTAAGCCAAATGGAGGGATAGCAAAAGAAGGGAACTGTTTCCATTGCGGTGAGACCGGTCATTGGAAAAGAAATTGCAAAGTTTATCTGGAGGATCTCAAGAAAGGAAGTGTGACTTCCACTTCAGGTATTTTTGTTATAGAAGTCAATTTATCTACTTCTTCATCATGGGTATTAGATACTGGATGTGGATCTCACATTTGTGTAAATGTGCAGGATCTCAAAAGGAGTAGGACGTTGGCGAAATGTGAAGTTGATCTCCGAGTTGGAAATGGAGCAAGAGTTGCTGCATTAGCTATAGGAGATTATTGTTTAGCTTTACCTTCTGGTTTATCGTTGATTTTAAAAGACTGTTATTTTGTGTCATCTATTACTAAAAACATTATTTCTGTTTCTTGTTTGGACAGTGTGTATTTTCATTTATGATAAAGGACAACTGTTGTTCTATTTATTTAAATGATATGTTTTATGCTAGTGCACAAATGATTAATGGTCTTTATGTATTAAATCTTGATATGCCTATCTATAACATAAATACTAAAAGGATTAAGAATAATGATTCTAATCCAACTTATCTTTCGCATTGTCGCTTGGGCCACATAAACGAGAAACGCATATCAAAACTCCATAAGGATGGAGTTTTGGATTCATTTGATTTTGAATCATATGAAACATGTGAATCTTGTTTAATGGGCAAGATGACTAAAGCCCCTTTCAAGGGACATCTTGAAAGGGAAAATGTTTTATTGGGACTAATACATAGTGATGTATGTAGACCAATAAGTACACAAGCTAGAGGTGGTTTTCAATACTTCGTTACATTTACTGATGACTTCAGTAGATATGGGTATGTATACCTAATGAAACATAAGCATGAAACCTTTGAAAAGTTCAAAGATTTCAAGAATGAAGTACAAAACCAACTTGGCAAAAGTATCAAAATCCTTCGATCAGATCGAGGAGGTGAATACTTAAGCCAAGAGTTTCATGACTATCTAAAGGAGTGTGGGATAGTCCCACAACTCACTCCTCCGTATACTCCACAATCGAATGGTGTATCCGAGAGGAGAAATTGAACCTTGTTGGACATGGTTAGATCAATGATGAGTCATGCAGATCTTCCGATATCCTTTTGGGGACATGCTTTAGAAACAACAATATTTATACTGAACCGTGTTCCATCTAAATCAGTGGAAAAGACACCATATGAGATATGGACTGGGAAGCGTCATAGTATGTCTTTTATGAAGATTTGGGGTTGTGAGGCTTTCGTTAGACGTCACGCCATTAACAAACTTGGACCCAAATCTGATAAGTGTTTATTTGTGGGGTATCCTAAGGAAACAAAAGGATACTATTTCTATTATCCCACCGAGAACAAAGTAGTTGTTGCTCGGACTTGTGTCTTTCTTGAAAGAGAATTTATTTCTAGAAAAACCAGTGGGAGACAAATAGAACTTAGTGAAGTTCAACCACAAGAAAACATTGAACATGATATTGAGATGGAAACAGAGCAGACACCACAAGATGTTGTGGATAAAGTGCCTGCTCAAGAGACACAAGCCCAACGTAGGTCTGTAAGAGAACACCGGGAGCCACAGAGATATGGATTTCTTGTAACTCAACAAGGTGACTTACTACTTATTGATGAGGATGAGCCGTCATCTTATCAACAAGCTATAATGGGCACTGATTCTGAGAAATGGCAAGAGGCCATGAAATCTGAAATGGAATCCATGTATGCAAACCAAGTATGGACTTTGGTTGACCCACCTGAAGGGGTGAGACCCATAGGGTGCAAATGGATTTTCAAGAAGAACACCGACATGGATGGTAATGTACAAACCTATAAAGGTCGACTGGTAGCTAAAGGTTTCAAACAAATTCATGGTATTGACTATGATGAAACTTTTTCACCAGTTGCCATGGTTAAATCCATTAGGATCTGTGGGGTCCTCGTTACTTAATCCATTATGTATCAGGTTAACATACATATGTGAGTCTGAATTAAGTAATAACAGGCACTGATTAAGAGTATCGTACTAGTTATCGTACTAGTTAAGTTGTTACAGGGTTTATAAAAATCTATCCACTACACATCATATGTACAAACAACAACCTACTACAAGATAACTCCTAGGCAGTGGTTCAGTTCGCAGCGGAAAATGACTCACATTCCGTCTTCCCACGTCTATGAGTCCCTACAGAAACATTCACACAACGTGAGTATAGATAACAACTATCTCAGTGCAATATCAAAACACAATATTAATGATAAAGCACAATAACAAACATCAAATGTGAATGCTCTGTATCATGCATCAACAAATGCATCATGTCATGACATATCTCAACAATCACCCTATTATCACGAGCCCCATATGATATGTCTATTGAGCTCAATATGTCAGTGGAACCACATCACATCTTCATATTAGCAGCACATATCATAGTACCATAATCATATGTGATAATAGCCAGAGCATATACCCAAACTAGGCGTATATCTCTCAAGCCAAAGCATATGTAGTATATCTATCGTGACAACGATCCCAGCCAAAGCATATACCAAACCTGGCATATCTATCAAGGCAATGATCTTACCAAAGCATATATACATATCTATCAAGGCATCCATCCCAATCATATGAAATCCATGTATGTACATGCATATGATACTACCAATCATATGACACAAAGCTAACATAAATCATATGATATCAAAACCATAACATCATCATCACATAATATATATACTCCGTACGTCAACACGTACATGTACTGCGACACAAACGATTTAAATTAGGTGTCACTGGCTAATTGCCTCGTTGTCCCGTCCCTTGAGATGATGCTACAACAATGCCAACAATATATCATGTTATCATAGGCATTAAAATCAAATTTTATAAACATTTTTCAACATTCTGGCTCTGGCGATCGATCGCTACTTCTCACCGATCGATCGCCATACTGTTCTGCCCCCTCGCGATCGATCGCCATTACCTCGCGATCGATCGCCAAACTGTTCTGTTTTTGGCGATCGATCGCCACATTTTTACCGATCGATCGCCACATACATTAACCGCCTTATTTTTGTTCTAGTCGCGGCAATCGATCGGCACAAAGCTAGCGATCGATCGCCGATGTCCAGAAAACTTAGAACATGGCGATTTTGAGCTTATCTTCCTAGCTCTTCTCCTATAACTCGAATTTAACCATTTCAACATGTTTCTTGCAATCTCTAGGAACATATTAACATGTTTCTATCATCATAGAATCCAATTAATAGCATATAAACATGATATGATTCTTCACATGAACATTTGATATTCCACTTCACATACATCAACACCAATTACATAATTCAAGTATAAAACCATGAATTCCTTACCAAGATATTAAGAAATCACTTCACACAACTTCCTAGCTCAATTCACAAGTGAATCCCAAGCTCAAACCAAAAAGAACTTGAAAGAGATGGAGAGGAACTTGTGTAGGATTTTAGTAGGTGTAAGATGAGAAACTATGTGATTCTCCTCCCTAAATCATTTGATATAAGGTCATTAGCTCCCTAAATCACTTGATATCATGTCATTTGGATTTAATGACATGGTAAGTAACATGTACATGAAGATGAAATCCAAATTCAAATACAACTCCAATTCAAATGAAATTCACATGCATATTCAAATGCCTACTAGTTCATGTTGCTTGATATGTTACTATTCCAATCATTGTACACCATGTTTCATTCCTTGCCATATATCATTTCATGCATGTGTTATTTCATTCTTGGTTCCACCCGAACCCCCATTATCATACCGCAATTTGATATAATTACACCAAAATCATATCACACGTGTATAAAACAAATCGAGGCATTACAGGATCTTACTTGCAATAGCTGCATTTCATGATTATGAAATCTGGCAGATGGATGTCAAAACAGCTTTCCTTAATGGAAATCTGCTTGAGGATGTGTACATGACCCAGCCCGAGGGTTTTGTCGATCCAAAGGATGCTGGAAAGTTATGCAAGCTACAACGATCCATTTATGGATTCAAGCAAGCTTCTCGGAGTTGGAATCTTCATTTTGATGATGCAGTCAAAGAGTTTGGTTTCATCAAAAATGTAGATGAACCTTGTGTCTACAAGAAGGTCAGTGGGAGCATAATTATCTTCCTAATATTGTATGTAGATGACATACTTCTCATTGGGAATGATATCCCTGCCTTACAATCTGTAAAGATTTGGCTAGGGAATTGCTTTTCTATGAAAGACTTGGGTGAAGCCACCTATGTATTAGGAATCAAGATCTATAGAGATAGATCAAGAAGATTACTTGGCCTAAGTCAAAGTACATACATAGACAAAGTGCTAAAACGGTTTAGCATGCAAGAATCAAAGAAAGGATTCGTGCCTATGACACATGGAATTTATCTCTGGAAGGAACAGTGTCCTTCAACACCAGATGAGAGACAACGCATGAGTAAGATTCCATATGCGTCAGCTATTGGATCTATCATGTATGCCATGATATGTACTCGTCCCAATGTTTCGTATGCTTTGAGCATGACGAGCAGATATCAAGTTGATCCAGGTGAAAGTCACTGGATTGCAGTCAAGAATATCCTGAAGTACTTGAGAAGGACTAAGGATACATTCTTGATTTATGAGGTGAGGAAGAGCTCAATTTAATTGGTTACACTGATGCAAGTTTCCAAACCGACAAAGATGATTTTCGATTGCAATCAGGATATGTGTGTTGCCTAAATGGAGGTGCTGTGAGCTGGAAGAGTTCAAAGCAAGAGACAGTAGCCGATTCTACAACGGAAGCTGAGTACATTGCTGCCTCAGATGCAGCAAAGGATGCTTTTTGGATCAGGAAGTTCATTTCTGAACTTGGAGTGGTGCCTAGCATTAAAGATCCGATAGAACTCTATTGTGACAACAATGGAGCGATCGCATTGGCTAAGGAACCTAGATCTCACCAAAGATCCAAGCACATACTTCGGCGCTTTCATTTCATTCGAGAAATCGTTGAAAGGGGAGATGTTAAAATATGCAAAGTACCAACAGATGATAATGTATCTGACCCATTGAAGAAGCCACTGTCACAGCAGAAGCATGATCGTCATACTAGATCTCTAGGCATTAGGTATATGTCTGATTGGTCTTAGTGCAAGTGGAGATTTGTTGGGATATGCCCTAAGACAAGTCATTAGATGATTGTTTATGACATACTGATTTTATGAATGGCAAATCATTATTATATATTATTGGAATATCTGTGCAATATGAATTGATATATAAGTTAATGTCCTTAGAATAATATTGTATTACTCTTAAAGATTGTCACGTGTCAAGTATTATCATAAATAAGGATAATGATAATACATTGAGACTAGTATGTTTTGATTCAGGAATTGTTCATAGATGAGATATCAAATCAACACATGGGTACATGTTAGAGAACAATGTACTGGACAGACCCACCATGAGAATGCTACATGGATAGTTATATGAGTGTCATAAGCAATTCTCATTGTGATAATAATGTATGTAATCCTTACGACTTGAGATCATCAGAGATCCCAACATAAGGAGTTATGTATCTTGATATTGTCAAACGTTACCTGTAACAGGGTAAACTATAAAGGCGACTATTGGATACACTACGAATTATGTAGAGGGATGTTGATTGATCGAGATAGGATTTTTCCCTCCTATATAATAGGAGAAGTGTTTGGGCCCTTGATCAAGTAAGACTAAAATGCATGGCAATGCTCGAATGAGTCGATATGGGATATCGAGCTTATTCGTTTATTCTAGTTCTACTTGGGGATCAAGAAATAAAGATTGAATATACGAGTATGACTATTCCATGACTCGTGTTCAATCTAAACACAAAGGACAAAGGGATTAAGTTACATGATTAATATTATCACGGTTCCTAGTTATGTCGAGTCAATGACATTATTGTAATTTGGGTAGCATTGATGTGTTGCTAGATACCGCTCATTGCTTGCGACATAAAATGAGCACTGCCAACGTTGCAAGATCTTATCGGGTCGCACAAAAGATTAATCAAGAAGGGAAATTAAATTCATTGGATGAATTAATTAATTAAGAGGAGTCTTAATTAAATGATTAAAAGAACTTAATTAAATTATGGGTTTGGGCCCATAAGACTTTGAGAAAGTCTTAAACTTTAATTAAGCCTTTTAATAACAAGGTTATAATTTATTGTAGGGGACAATTTTTCATACCATTCGATCACAACAAGCCACACGGCCGCCGCATCTCTATTGCTTCTCTCAACTTCTTCATAGTCGACGTGAGGAAGAGTGAATTCCGGCCATCCTTTCGATTGTGAATTGAGTGTGCTTCGTGTATTGGTTTAAGAACAAATCTAGCACTTTGTTCTTAAACTATCCCTTCCCGATTTGATCGTGTGGATACCGTTGAGGCAAGACCTTGGAGGTGTTGCTCGTGACTCGGAATCGTTGAACGTGGTGCTTCGTGGAATCTGCTCAAACACGCTACAAGGGTGAGACTCTTATGATCCTTTATCCGATATGACCACTTTGTATAGATCCGCGGTTATAGTAATCCAATTTTTTTTATAAATTTCGCTGCGATGTATGCTTGTTGGATTACTTACAAAGTTTCCCGAGCCAAGATTTTTTTTCTCATGCATAAATAATTCATTCATTTATGTTGTTGGGGTTTGTATTACGTGGAAAGGAATTCAGCAGAAATGCCGGGCCACCGACGGCACACCAAGTTAGCTACACTCGTGGGCAAGTGTTGCGTGCGGCATGTGGCGCACACAGTGGCGAGATATATGGTGTCTTTTTGCCGAGCTGAAATCTATTTCATGCATAAATAATGCGTCTATGTTTGATGGATTTGAATTTTTTGGGAAGGAATTCATTAGAAATTTTCGGGCCAACAATGGTGCAACAAGTGGCTAGACTCGTGGGCAAGTGTTGCGGTCCCACATGGTTGGGAAATATGATACTTTTTCCCGAGCCAATATTTTTTATCAGGCGTAAATAATTCATTTATGTTGTTGGATTTGTATTTCGAAAGGAATTCAGTAGAAATGTTGGGCCGCCGACGGCGCACCAAGTTAGCCACATTCTTTGGCAAGTGTTGCGGGTTCGTGCGGCATGAGTACACGGCGGGGAAATACCATAGTTTTCCCGAGCCAAATTTTTTTGCCCAACAGATTTCATCAAAATAATAATTATGGTGTAGGATTTGCATTTGCGATGGAAACTTTTCGGGTTGCCGATGGTGCACCGAGTGCGGGACGTGTGGGCATGAGTTGCGGCATTTGGGGAAATGTGATAGTTTTCCCGAGCCAAAATTTTTTCCTTGCCTATTTTCATCCATGATAATCGATGTATGGTGTTGGATTTTCATTTGGGATGGAAAATGTTTGGGGCCACCGATGGTGCACCAAGTGGCATCGTGTGGGCATGAGTTGCGGGTGCGTGCGGAACGTAGCGCACATGGTGGGGAAGTGTGATAGTTTTCCCGAGCCAAAATTTTTTCCCTGCCTATTTTCATCATTAATAGTCGATGTAAGGTGTTGGATTTGCATTTGTGATGAAAAAATTCGGGGACGTGTGGGCATGAGTCGAGCCATGCAGCGCACATGGTGGGGAAATATGATACTTCTCCCGAGCCAAAATTTTTTCCATGCCAATTTTCATCCGGAATAATCAATGTATGGTGTTGGATTTGCATTTGGGACGGAAAAATTTGGGGGCCACCGATGGTGCACCAAGTGGCCGCGTGTGGGCATGAGTTGCGGGTTCGTGCAGAACGTATCGCACGAGGTGGGGAAATGTGATAGTTTTCCCGTGCAAAAATTTTTTCCCTGCCTATTTTCATCATTAATAGTCGATGTAAGGTGTTGGATTTGCATTTGGGGTGAAAAAATTTTGGGGACGTGTGGGCATGAGTCGAGCCATGCAGCGCACATGGTGGGGAAATATGATAATTATCCCGAGCCAAAATTTTTTCCATGCCTATTTTCATCCGTAATAATCGATGTATGGTGTTGGATTTGCATTTGGGATGGAAAAATTTGGGGGCCACCGATGGTGCACCAAGTGGCCGCGTGTGGGCATGAGTCGCAGGTGCAAGGTGGGGAAATGTGATAGTTTTCTCGTTCCAAAATTTTTTCCCTGCCTATTTTCATCATTAGTAGTCGATGTAAGGTGTTGGATTTGCATTTGGGATGGAAAATTTTTGGGCCACCGATGGTGCACCAAGTGGCCGCATGTGAGCATGAGTTGCGGGTGCGTGCTGAACGTAGCGCACATGGTTGGGAAATGTGATATTTTTTTGTATGGACTCTCTACCTTAACAGTGTAAAAAGATATATAAATAGGGCTAACATGCATAAAAGACAGTTTATGGTTCCGGTTGTACCCTGTAAGGAATCCAACACACAAGTGCGCAGCGGAAATAAAATGGATTCCTAACCATGGACCTATACAAAGTATTCATATCAGAATGATTAAAGAGTCTCACCCTTGTAGCGTGTTTGATGCAGAATCCTCGTTGCAAGACCACGAGTCACGAACGAAAAATTTTCACCTTCGTCTCTACGGTATCCACACGATCAAATCGAAAGGGTGATTTAAGAACAAGTTGCTAGACTAGTTCTTAAACCGGAACCAGACTCACGGTTCAAAACCGATCAACGGCGGTCGTTAAACCACCAAGAAAACTCGACGGCGGCCGTGAGGATCTTGGAGGAGAGGAGGCGACCGAGAGTCTCTTTAGGCGGATTAGGTTTGATTATGATGTGTAGTGTTAAATCTTAATTAACCTTGATATCATATATCTTAGATTTAATTAAATCCTTATAATCATGTAATTAAGACTCTTCTTAATTAATTAATTCATCCAATGAATTTAATTCCCCTTATCGATTTAATCTTTTGTGCGACCCGATAGGACCTTGCAATGTTGGTAGTGACATAAAATCTCATTTTACGTCACAAGCAATGAGCGGTATCTAGCAACACATCAAGGCTACCCAAATTACAAGAATGTCATTGACTCGACATAACCTAAGAACTTGTGATAATATTAACCATGTATCTTAATCCCTTTGTCCAATGTGTTTAGATTGAACACGAGTCATGGAATAGTCATACTCGTATATTCAATCTCTCTTTCTTGATCCCCAAGTAGAACTAGAATAAACGAATAAGCTCGGTATCACATATCGACTCATTCGAGCATGACCATGCCATTTAGTCTTACTTGATCAAGGGCCCAAACACTTCTCTGGTTATATAGGAGGGACAAATCATATCTTGATCAATCAACATCCCTCTACATAATTCATAGTGTATCCAATATTTGCCTTCATAGTTTACCCTGTTACAGGTAACGTTTGACAATATCAAGATACATAACTCCTTATGTTGGGATCTATGATGATCTCAAGTCGTAAGGATTACATACATTATTATCACTATGAGAATTGCTTATGACAATCATATAACTATCCATGTAGCATTCTCATGGTGGGTCTGTCCAGTACATTGTTCTCTAACATGTACCCATGTGTTGATTTGATATCTTATATCCATGAATTAATTCATCAATCAAAACATACTAGTCTCAATGCATTATCATTATCCTTATTCATGATAATACTTGACTAGGGACAATCTTTAAGAACAATACAATATTATTCTAAGGACATTAACTTATATATCAATTCATATTGCACAGATATTTGAATAAGATATAATAATGATTTGCCATTAATAAAATCATAATACATTGTATGTCATAAACAATCATCTAATGACTTGGCTTATGGCATATCCCAACAAATCTCCCACTTGCACTAAGACCAATCAGACATATACTTAATGCCTAGAGATCTAGTATGACGATCATGCTTCTGCTGTGATAGTGGCTTCGTCAATGGGTCAGATACATTATCATCTTTTGGTACTTTGCATATCTTTACATCTCATCTTTCAACGATTTCTCGAATGAAATGAAAGCGCCGAAGTATGTGCTTGGATCTTTGGTGAGATCTAGGTTCCTTAGCCAATGCGATGGCTCCATTGTTGTCACAATAGAGTTCAATCGGATCTAGAATGCTAGGCATCACCCCAAGTTCAGAAATGAACTTCTTGATCCAAACAGCTTCCTTTGCTGCATCTGAGGCAGCAATATATTCAGCTTCAGTTGTAGAATCGGCTACTGTCTCTTGCTTTGAACTCTTCCAGCTCACAGCACCTCCATTTAGGCAAAACACATATCCTGATTACGAACGAAAATCATCTTTGTCGGTTTGGAAACTTGCATCAGTGTAACCTATTACATTGAGCTCTTCCTCACCTCCATAAATCAAGAATGTATCCTTAGTTCTTCTCAAGTACTTCAGGATATTCTGGACTGCAATCCAGTGATTTTCACCTGGATCAACTTGATATCTGCTCGTCATGCTCAAAGCATACGAGACATCGGGACGAGTACATATCATGGCATACATGATAGATCCAATAGCTGACGCATATGGAAACTTACTCATGCGTTGTCTCTCATCTGGTGTTGAAGGACACTGATCCTTCGAGATATGTATTCCATGTGTCATAGGCACGAATCCTTTCTTAGATTCTTACATGCTAAACCGTTTTAGCACTTTGTCTATGTATGTACTTTGACTTAGGCCAAGTAATCTTCTCGATCTATCTCTATAGATCTTGATTCCTAATACATAGGTGGCTTCACCCAAGTCTTTCATAGAAAAAAAATTCCCTAGCCAAATCTTTACAGATTGTAAGGCAGGGATATCATTCCCAATTAGAAGTATGTCATCTACATACAATATTAGGAAGATAATTATGCTCCCACTATCCTTCTTGTAGACACAAGGTTCATCTACGTTTTTGATGAAACCAAACTCTTTGACTGCATCATCAAAACGAAGATTCCAACTCCGAGAAGCTTGCTTTAATCCATAAATGGATCGTTGTAGCTTGCATATCTTTCCAGCATCCTTTGGATTGACAAAACCCTCGGGCTGTGTCATGTACACATCCTCAAGCAGATTTCCATTAAGGAAAGCTGTTTTGACATCCATCTGCCAGATTTCATAATCATGAAATGCAGCTATTGCAAGTAAGATCCTAATGGATTTAACCATGGCAACTGGTGAAAAAGTTTTATCATAGTCAATACCATGAATTTGTTTGATACCTTTTGCTACCAGTCGACCTTTAAAGGTTTGTACATTACCATCCATGTCGGTCTTTTTCTTGAAAATCCATTTGAACCCTATGGGTCTCACCCCTTCAGGTGGGTCAACCAAAGTCCATACTTGGTTTGCATACATGGATTCCATCTCAGATTTCATGGCTTCTTGCCATTTCTCAGAATCAGTGCCCATTATAGCTTCTTGATAAGATGACGGCTCATCCTCATCAATAAGTAGTAAGTCACCTTGTTGAGCCACAAGAAGAATCCATATCTCTGTGGCTCCCGGTGTTCTCTTACAGACCTACGCTGGGCTTGTGTCTCTTGAGCAGGCACTTCATCCACAACAGCTTGTGGTGACTGGTCTGTTTCTATCTCAATATCATGTTCAGTGTTTTCTTGTGGTTGAACTTCACTAAGTTCTATATGTCTCCCACTGGTTTTTCTAGAAATAAATTCTCTTTCAAGAAAGACACCAGTCCGAGCAACAACCACTTTGTTCTCGGTGGGATAATAGAAATAGTATCATTTCGTTTCCTTAGGATACCCCACAAATAAACACTTACCAGATTTGGGTCCAAGTTTGTTAGATGCATGACGTCTCACGAAAGCCTCACAACCCCAAATCTTCGTCTCACGAAAGCCTCACAACCCCAAATCTTCATAAAAGACATACTAGGACGTTTCCTAGTCCATATCTCATATGGTGTCTTTTCCACTGATTTAGATGGAACACGGTTCAGTATAAATATTGCTGTTTCTACAGCATGTCCCCAAAAGGATATCGGAAGATCTGCATGACTCATCATTGATCGAACCATGTCCAACAAGGTTCGATTCCTCCTTTCGGATACACCATTCCATTGTGGAGTATACGGAGGAGTGAGTTGTGGGACTATCCCACACTCCTTTAGATAGTCACGAAACTCTTGGCTTAGGTATTCACCTCCTCGATCTGATTGGAGGATTTTGATACTTTTACCAAGTTGGTTTTGTACTTCATTCTTGAAATCTTTGAACTTTTCAAAGGTTTCATGTTTATGTTTCATAAGATACACATACACATATCTACTGAAGTCATCAGTAAATGTAACGAAGTATTGAAAACCACCTTTAGCATGTGTGCTTATTGGTCCACATACATCACTATGTATGAGACTCAATAAATCATTTGTCCTTTCAACATGTCCCTTGAAAGGAGCTTTAGTCATCTTGCCCATTAAACAAGATTCACATGTTTCATATGATTCAAAATCAAATGAATCCAATACTCCATCCTTATGAAGTTTTGATATGTGATTCTCGTTTATATGGCCCAAGTGACAATGCCAGAGATAAGTTGGATTAGAATCATTATTCTTAATCCTTTTAGTATTTATGTTATAGACAGGCATATCAAGATTTAATACATAAAGACCATTAATCATTTGTGCAATTGCATAAAACATATCATTTAAATAAATGGAGCAACAATTGTCCTTTATAATAAATGAAAATCCAAACTTGTCCAAACAAGAAATAGAGATAATGTTTCTAGTAATTGAAGGCACAAAATAACAGTCTTTTAAATCTAAAGATAAACCGGAAGGTAAAGACAATGAATAATCTCCTATAGCTAATGCAGCAACTCTTGCTCCATTTCCTACTCGGAGATCTACTTCGCATTTTGCCAATGTCCTACTCCTTTTAAGATCCTGCACATTAACACAAATGTGAGATCCACATCCAGTATCTAATACCCATGATGAAGAAGTAGATAAATTGACTTCTATAACAAAAATACCTGAAGTGGAACTCACACTTCCCTTCGTCTTCTTATGTTCCTCCAGATAAACTTTGCAATTTCTCTTCCAATGTCCGGTCTCAGTGCAATGGAAACATTTCCCCTCTTTTGCCACTCCTCCCTTTGGCTTAAGTGCAGCAGCATGAGGCTTAGATTTGACAAAGACTTTCTTGTTCTTCTTTAAGCCTTTTGCTTTAGCCGTTCCCTTGCTCTTATTCACAATAAGAACATTTGTAGGCTTAGACTTCTTGCTGTTAGCTTCAAAAGTTCTCAGCATGCCAAGCAACTGTGGTAGAGTCTTTTCAATTTCAATCATATTGTAATTCAAGACAAATTGACTGAAGCTTTCAGGCAACAATAGCAAGATCACGTCAGTGGCCAACTCTTGGTCCAAAGGAAAACCCAGCTTCTCCAGATTCTCAATGTACCCAATCATCTTGAGTACATGAGTTCCAACTAGACTTCCTTCTACCATTCTACACTGGAATAACGCTTTAGAGACGTCATACCTCTCTTGTCTTGCTTGTTGTTGGTACAGTTGCTTTAGATGCTCGATCATATCGAAAGCCTCCATTTCCTCATGTTGCTTCTAAAGCTCAGAGTTCATGGTGGCAAGCATAAGGCACCCAACATCAAGTGCGTCATTTTGATTCTTCTTGTAAGCATCTTTATCGGCTTAGCAGCCGTCAAGGGAGGTTCCTCAGCAGGTAAGGGTTCCTCTAGGACATATTGCTTCTTTTCTTGTTTGAGGACAATCCTCAAATTCCTATACCAGTCTAGGAAATTTGTCCCATTAAGTTTGTCCTTCTCAAGGACCGATCGTAATGATAGTGTGCTTTTAACGTTGTTGGTTGCTATGGATATCTACAATATAAATATGCAAAATAAGTTTATGATTTTAATCATTTAATATGGTCTTATATTAAATGACACTCCCACTATTTTGTTTAAAATTATCAACCCTCGAAAACTTTAGTGAGCCAAGATCCATATTTCACTTAATCTTGAGTTAGCTTTGCTAATCGCCCAAGACTCGGTTATTTAGGTAGACAACTCTTTGTCAATTACAATCACATGCAATTCTTGGATGGTTGGACGAACAACGATTTGTTCACATTCATCTAATGAATTATTTTCCAACCCCATGCCTCTAGGTTCCCAATCCTATTGAGATAACGCTAGTTAAGTCGAATTTAAAATAACACGGATATCACTTTTATCCTTTCGTGTCTTACTAAGATTGTCATGGTGCTTTGCTTTGGCAAACCCACACATGTTCAATCGAAGTCTTGACGAGTATTTTTAATTGGAAGGCATCTTAAAACTTAATATTATAAGAGGGATTTATTGATCTCACGATTTTATTAATATTGAAAATATGTCTGGTACATATATGAAAATATACATATCTAGCATCAATATTAAATAAAACAGTAAACATGCATCTCATACATCAACATAAAGAAAACGTGACATGGTTATAGCCCCAACTAAAGATTTCTCAAGCCAATAAGAAAATCTAAAAGGTCAACCTAAGGGTAACTTCTCCAACCACCTCTTTGGCTCCCTTTTGTGAATGGCCTTCTCATCTCGGCACCATGGTCCATCTTCATTGATCTCCATCAATAATACTCTAACTAAACTATATATCAATTACATGATTTAGAGAATTCCTCGAGTTACATTCGAGGGGGAGCATAGGGGAGGGAATACATTTAGAAAAATAGAGAGGCACGACTCGCATGCCGTATTAAATTACAAACATTCACAAACTCCTATCTAATAGGGCATAGGGCTATAACCATGCACCATGCTCAAACAAACACATAAAACATGCTATAACAATAATGAATTAAATTCTAAACATTTTAAAATTTAATCCCAATAAAACTGTAAAATAAATTTTATGAAATTATCGTACGCCCAGGACATCACATGTCACGGATCCTTAGCCCAAACCCACGGCCCACCAACCACCCATGTGACTAGGGTTCGAAACCCTAGCCATCCACGTGTGGTGGCGGCTTGGACCCGATGGGGTTTAGGGTTCGAAACCCTAGCCCACATGCGGCGGTGCCTTGGACCATGATCGAGCCAAAAGGGTTCGAAACCCTAGCTTACTAGACGGCGGCGGCCGAGAGCCATGCAACCTAGGGTTCGAAACTCTAGTCCAATGGCGGTGGCTCGGCTTATGCACGATTTATGACGGTGGCGGCTCGACCATCTCGAGCCAAGGGGTTCGAATAACCCTAGCTCTCACGTGGAGGTAGCCGCCAACCATCTAATCGAGCCAAAAAGTTCTAAACCCTAGCCATGTTTCGACACCTCCATGCACAACCATGAGCCACAATGGCTAGACCATCTCGAGCCAAGGGTTCGAAAAACCCTAGCCCTCATGTGGCAGCCGTGGGTCATTTGTGATGGTGGTGGCCGAACCATCATGTGCCAAGGTTCGATTTTTTCGCCTTCTTGTATCATATACAATAATTCACCAATTTATATCAAATACAATTATACGATGATTTTCACAAACTCGATTTATTCCATATCATATATGAATTATACAGTTTTAAAGCATGCAATATAATTCTAAATATGATTAAACGATTAACCACATAATTTCGATATGAGCTTTGAAACTGGCTCTGATACCACTGTAAGGAATCCAACACACAAGTGCGCAGCGGAAATAAAATGGATTCCTAACCATGGACCTATACAGAGTATTCACATCAGAATGATTAAAGAGTCTCACCCTTGTAGCATGTTTGATGCAGAATCTTCGTTGCAAGACCACGAGTCACGAACGAAAAATTTTCACCTTCGTCTCTACGGTATCCACACGATCAAATCGAAAGGGTGATTTAAGAACAAGTTGCTAGACTAGTTCTTAAACCGGAACAAGACTCACGGTTTGAAACCGATCAACGGCGGCCGTTAAACCACCAAGAAAACTCGACGGCGGCCGTGAGGATCTTGGAGGAGAGGAGGCGGCCGAGAGTCTCTTTATGCGGATTAGGTTTGATTATGATGTGTAGTGTTAAATCTTAATTAACCTTGATATCATATATCTTAGATTTAATTAAAGGTTCAAGACTTTCTTTAAGCTTCATGGGCCCAAACCCATGATTTAATTAAATCCTTATAATCATGTAATTAAGACTCTTCTTAATTAATTAATTCATCCAATGAAATTAATTTCCCTTATCGATTTAATATTTTGTGCGACCCGATAGGATCTTGCAATGTTGGTAGTGACATAAAATCTCATTTTATGTCACAAGCAATGAGCGGTATCTAGCAACACATCAAGGCTACCCAAATTACAAGAATGTCATTGACTCGACATAACCTAAGAACTTGTGATAATATTAACCATGTATCTTAATCCCTTTGTCCAATGTGTTTAGATTGAACACGAGTGGAATAGTCATACTCGTATATTCAATCTCTATTTCTTGATCTCCAAGTAGAACTAGAATAAACGAATAAGCTCGATATCACATATCGACTCATTCGAGCATGGCCATGCATTTTAGTCTTACTTGATCAAGGGCCCAAACACTTCTCCTGTTATGTAGAAGGGACAAATCCTATCTTGATCAATCAACATCCCTCTACATAATTCGTAGTGTATCCAATATTTGCCTTTATAGTTTACCATGTTACAGGTAACGTTTGACAATATCAAGATACATAACTCCTTATGTTGGAATCTCTGATGATCTCAAGTCGTAAGGAATACATACATTATTATCACTATGAGAATTGCTTATGACACTCATATAACTATCCATGTAGCATTCTCATGGTGGGTCTGTCCAGTACATTGTTCTCTAACATGTACCCATGTGTTGATTTGATATCTCATATCCATGAATTAATTCATCAATCAAAACATACTAGTCTCAATGCATTATCATTATCCTTATTCAAGATAATACTTGACTAGGGACAATCTTTAAGAACATTACAATATTATTCTAAGGACATTAACTTATATATCAATTCATATTGCACAGATATTCGAATAAGATATAACAATGATTTGCCATTAATAAAATCATAATACATTATATGTCATAAACAATCATCTAATGACTTGTCTTAGGGCATATCCCAACATACCCTTGAGCTAACAGGATTACAGGACAAAATAAAATTCCAAAATTTAATTAATTACATTCCCAATAATGAATGTTAATACTATAGATTTACACTACTCCAAGAGTAGAGACTATCCAAAAATCTTGTATCCTAATTCCTTAATGCTCCTCGTAGCTCACTGCCTCGACCCGACCCATAGCCCTCCAAGTCCAAAAGGTGTACCTACAAGAACAACTCACCATGAGCATATACACCACTATTCAACAAAATCCAAGCACAATAACATAAATAATTGCATGAGATATAAATGTATGTATGCTCCCTGATTTACCACATTAGCAAATTTTCATTGTTGTTCCTGTTTCATAAACTCATGCACAAAATCATTAGCTCATAATATAATGATTGATACCACGTTCCAGTTATAACCACAATATTCCACATTAATCACTTGAAATGTGACTGTTCCGGTCCTGTTACAACAGCGGAATTTTAGGACCCCTCGCTTCGACATATAGCGGCATATGATATCCCTCGCTTCGACAATGACAGCGGTATGTACATCGCTTCGACATGACATTGGCAAATATCATATTACCATCGCTCCATATGATAGCGGCAAGTACCTCCCTTGCTTGTATATAACAACTACCAGAACAATCAAGCATTTCCAACCACATATACATAAACACAATACTTGAGTCCACAATCATAATGCATCACCATTATCTCAATATATATTGTTAGGATCGGGGTAGTGTTTAGAAGGGGGGGTTGAATAAACACTAGATTCAATTTCGATTTCTTTTCTTAGTTAACTGTAAATTGTTAAGTATTACAGTTGCTTCTCAATATCAGGTAAGTCAGCAGACACTTATTATAGTGCGGAAGACGTCTGCTTAACTTGTGAGGAATAAAACTGAGGTAAATAAGCAATAGCAAATGACACAAGAATTGTTTCTGGAAGTTCGAAGCACAACGCTTCTATGTCTCCCCTTCTTCCTTTGCAGGAAGGATTCACTAGAAGACTTGGTTTACACTTTACAGTATACAACCTTCTTAGGCACTCACACAGCTTGGCCTAAACTCCTAGAAATCACAACTACTTGATTTGGTTACACAAGATTCTAAGACACTCTTTATAGAATACACGTTTAGCTTTGAGTGTTCTTGATCAGCAGACTTCAGTTGGAATAATCTATCACAGATTCAGTTGCACTGCTTGTCTGCTCTTTGCTGAACTTTTGGAATATCAGTAAGTTGATTTTCTTGTTTGCTTTGAAGTGTTTTTGTTTGTTGAAAATCGCTCAGCACTTCTTCATTCTTTGCTTGGATGTATTTATAGGTTTGGTTGTCCAACGGTAGCTTTTCTGTATATGGAAGATATTAGCTTTCCAAATTCATATTGTCTTCTTTCCTATTTTGTTAAGCAACGGCTCTTTTAACCCTGACGGTAATGGTGGCGGAGATATAGCAGGGTGCGCCGCTCTGTTGTACCTTTGTCAGAGAATGTTGTACTCATTTTGTCTCGTTGCTTAGTGCTCTTACTGGAAGCTTAGACTTCTGCTGGTTTTCTTTGTTCAACTGGTCGTTCATCCTGTTATGACCAGTTGATGTCTTTGTTCAGTGTGAGACTATCCGGTTGATAGTTGTCCAGTAGATGTCCATCCAGTTTATGTTTATCCGGTTGATGGTTGTCCAGTAGATGTTTTTCCAGTTGGTAGCCATCCAGTTGATGTCTTGTCCAGTTGGTAGCCATCCAGTTGATGTCTTGTCCAGTTGATGTCTATCCAGTTGGTAGCCATCCAGTTGATGTCTTGTCCAGTTGGTAGCCATCCAGTTGATGTCTATCAGCCGGTTGATGTCTGCACCCGGTAGGTGTTCATCCAGTTGATCTTTATCACCCGGTAAGACTTCAATATCCGGTAGGTGTCTTCATCCGGTAGGACTTTAACATCCGGTAGGAGTCTTCATTCAGTTGGTCTTTATCACCCGGTAAGACTTCATCCAGTTGGTATTTATCATCCGGTAGGAGTCTTCATCCAGTAGGTGTTTGTAATCACCAAAACTTAGAAATCGTTTCCCAACATATATCAACACATTTCATAATCCACACTTGTCCACGATATATATATAACCAAAAGCGTAAGGACACATTTTACCGTTCGATGCCCGTACGTCTCACTACGTACCTTAGTCTCAAAAGTGGAGAAGTTGAAGAACTTTATCTCCTTGAAGTTGTTGGTACCTGGGATGGTTCTACACAACCATACAAATCAATATTAGAAGCCAATTATAGTCCAATATCCAAAAATCCCACAAAATATCCAAAAACACAATATTTTGCATCTCGCGATCGATCGCCGCAAGGGCGCGATCGATCGCGAGATCATTCTGCCCGATGCCAAAATTTTCATCCTTTGGCGATCGATCGCCACATTTGGCACGATCGATCGCCAGCCTCACCAATCGATCGCCCAAATTTGGCGATCGATCGCCGAATGCTTCTGGAGCCTACTGGTTGCGCGCGATCGATCGCCAAAAACGGGCGATCGATCGCCGCTGTCTGTGTTGCGAGAAACACCATTTTTGCATCATAAATTTCTTCACCAACCTCACTAACTCTTATATCAACAAACCAAAAACATAAAAACACCTTAAACCTTCAATATACACCATTAACAACCAAATATCCAACTCCCAACCAATACCAATAACAACCCAACACAAACCCATTTTAAAACCATCCAAAACCATATCAAAACTAAACCAAACACCATAAAAATACCAAGGAGGTATCCATACCTCTTGGGGACTCCAAATCTCACAAATAATCCCACAAATCAAGTTTTTGCAAGGATTTCTCCCCTCCTTGAAGCCAAAAATCGAAAATGGAAGGAAAGTAGGGTTGGAGAGTGAGTTGGGGATTTGAAAAAGTGATTGGTAAAGTGAAAGTAAAGTGATGGGTAAAAGGTGGGGTAAAGGGTTATAAATTTGTACCCAAAATTAACATGATGTATAAAATACCCCAACATGGTATTTTAAAAGCATTTTACAAAAATGCACCAACTCCCAATAAAATCATGCTTTCCAAAATAATTGCCAACCAATACAATTAAATCATGCTAACACCCGATTTCCCAACATGCACAACATGCACCCTGAAATGCACCCATGGGTCACGCCTACATGTGACTAAGCATTTCAACAAGATAAATAATCCCAACACATAAACCAATTATCACCACAATTAATCACATAAACATAATAAATGCTCAAATTGCAATAATTATTTCGGGGATATCATAATACTCCCCTACTTATAAGATTTCGTCCTCGAAATCACATGCACTTACCCCAAATGAAACTAAACATAAACAACATACAAGAAAACAATTATTGGTAGTGCTGCACCATATGCCGCTCTGTCTCCCACGTGGCCTCCTCGACACCCCTACGATCCCACTGAACCTTTACCATCGGTATAACCTTGCTCCGAAGTCTGCGATCCTCTCGACCCAGAATTCTAACCGGTCGTTCCACGTAGGACACATCTGAACCCAACTGAACCTCTGAGGGCTGTAAAACATGAGACGGATCTGGTTCATACTTCCGCAACATAGAGACATGGAAGACGTCATGTATGCCAGACAATGACGGCGGTAGAGCCAAACGGTAAGCCAAAGTACCGATGCGCTGCAACATCTCATATGGCCCAACATACCTCGGAGACAACTTCCCGCGCATACCAAAACGAACCACACCTCTGAAAGGTGAGATCTTCCAATAGACCTTATCTCCCACTTGGAATTCCAACAGTCGCCGTCGTTTATTAGTGTAGGCTGCTTGCCTATCCTGAGCCACTTTCATTTTTCTGACGGATCACTTTGATTTTCTCTTCCATTTCTCGAATCAAATCCGGTCCTCCGACCGTCTTACTAGTCAAGTCATCCCAGTACAACGGTGTCCTACAACGTCGACCGTAAAGAGCTTCAAATGGAGCCATCTGAATTCTCGCCTGATAGCTGTTATTATAAGAGAACTCTACCAGTGGCACTGAATCTTGCCACAGAGTATCAAACTATAAAACACATGCCCTCAACATATCTTTGAGCATCTGTATGGTACGCTCTGTCTGACCATCTGTCTGAGGGTGATATGCTGTACTCAGTCTCACCTCCGTGCCCAAAGCTGACTGGAGACCTTTCCAAAAATTTGATGTGAACCGTGGGTCTCTGTCAGACACAATAGAGACTGGAATCCCATGCAACCTTACCACGTCCCGCACATACAATTGGGCCATCTTTAAGTGTGTACGACATACAATAAGGGATGAAGTGAGCCACCTTCGTCAATCTATCCACGATCACCCAGATCGCATCATATCCCGAGGCAGTCCTTGGCAAGTGGGTCACGAAGTCCATAGATATGTGTTCCCACTTCCACTCCGGTATCTCTAAACTCTTCAACTCGCCACCAGGTCTCTGCCTCTCCGCTTTTACCTGCTGACAAATCAAGCACTTCTTGACAAAGGTGATGACGTCTCTTTTCATCCGCCTCCACCAAAACTGGTCGCACAAGTCCTTGTACATCTTTCTCCCACCAAGATGTATGCTAAACCTGCTGCTATGAGCACGATACAAGATCCCTTGACGCAACTCCGGTGCCCTTGGCACTACCCAACAGTTACCAAGCCTCAAAGAACCATCTTCTGCCACCCTGAACTTTGATGACTGACCCAGACGTAAATATGATAACCATCTCTGCACCTCAACGTCTGACATCTGATCTTTCCTGATAGATTCAAAGATGTCCGGCTCTGCCAATAGGGTCGATACATGTACCGGTGATGTATCTACATCAAAGTCATATCCCAGATGACAACAGGAAGTCATCATGGCTGATAACTGAATAACATCCTCCGCGGTATACACCTTCCTACCAAGGTGTCAGCTGTCAGGTTAGCCTTCCCCGGATGGTATTCTATCTCACAGTCATAGTCCTTGAGCAAGTCCATCCATCTCCTCTGCCTCATATTCAGCTCCGCTTGGGTGAATAAAAACTTCAAGCTCTTATGGTCCGTATAAATGGTAAATAAAGTACCATAAAGGTAATGCAGCCAAATTTTCAAGGCGAAAATGATGGCCGCCAGTTCCAAATCATGAACTGGGTATCTGGTCTCATGAGGCTTCAACTACCACGAAGCATAAGCCACCACGTGCTTATCCTGCATTAGTACACAGCCCAAACCCTGCAGTGATGCATCCGTGTATAAAGCAAACCTCTCGTTCTCTGAAGGAATTACTAATACAGGTGCTGTAGTCAACCGGTGCTTTAACTCTTGGAAGCTCTGCTCACATGCTCCAGACCACAAAAACGGAACTCCTTTCTGAGTCAACTGCGTCAACGGCTTAGCGATCTTAGAGAATCCCTCGACGAAACGTCGGTAATAACCCGCTAAAATAAGGAAGCTCCGGATCTCGGGCACAGATGTAGGCGCAGACCAATCCATCACTGCCTCTACCTTCCTGGGATCCACAGAAATCCCATTACTAGAGATCACATGCCCCAAAAACACCACGCTGCTCAACCAAAATTCACACTTGCTGAGCTTGGCGTACAACTGATTGTCCCTAAGAATCTGAAGCACTGCTCTCAAATGATTCTTGTGCTCTTCCTCACTCCGAGAGTAGATGAGTATGTCGTCAATAAACACTATGACGAACTGATCAAGGTATGGTTGGAACACTTGGTTCATCATGCTCATAAAGACAGCCGGGGCGTTTGTCACTCCAAACGGCATGGACAAAAACTCATAATGGCCATAACGGGTCCGGAATGCTGTCTTTTGCACATATTCCTCTCTAACTCTAAGCTGATGGAACCCCGACCTCAAATCAATTTACTATACAACCTCGTGCCCTGCAATTGATCAAACAAGTCATCGATCCGTGGAAGAGGGTATTTATTCTTCACTGTGGACTTGTTCAACTGTCTGTAATCGATGCACAGACGCATCGACCCATCTTTCTTTTTCACAAATAATACAGGCGCACCCCAAGGCGAACGCTGGGGCGTATGTAACCCTTGTCAAGGTGTTCCTGTAGTTGTTCTTTCAACTCCCTTAAGTCTGGCGGCGCCATCCTGTAAGGGGCACGAGAAATAGCGGGTGTTCCCGGTAGTAATTCAATCCCAAACTCGACTTCTCTAGCCGGTGAATCTCCTCCGGGAACACATCGGCAAACTCTGAAACTACTGGTATATCCTCGACCCTTAACTCTTCCTTCTTTTCAGCAATATCAATGGCATAAATAAGATAACCCATATGCCCACGTTCCAATAACTGAGCCATCTTGATCACCGATATCAATGGGATTTTTGAGCGGGAACCATCCCCATAAAAAGTCCATTGAACCCCCAATCAGATCTGAACCGAACTGTTCTCTGTCTACAGTCCACCACTGTCTGATACCTGTTCAATACATCAATGCCCACAATGCAGTCAAAGTCTGACATTCCCAGAACAATCAAATCTGACTTCAACTCGTTGCCCTCAAAATAAATGAGACCGTCAACAACAAACCGATTAGCAATCATACTCTTTCCAGCGGGTGTCGAGACCATAAGAGGCGTGGGCGACAGAGACGTGCATATGCGGTGCCTCTCCACAAAACTCGTCGACACAAAGGAGTGTGACGCACCTGTGTCTATCAAAATAAAAGCAGGGTGCGTAAATAAATGACACGTACCTGCTATCACTTCCTCTGGAGCCGCTGTAGCCTGCTCCCTGGTCAGAGCGTACACTTGCCCTTGAGGTGGCCCCAACGGCTGACCTCACAATGGTCTCGGTGCAAACGGTGGTCTTTGTTGCACTGCCCTGTCTAAAGGTCTCCCCATAGTGTTCTGTGGTCCTCCCCGATTAGGACATTCTCGAGCAAAGTGGTCTTGCTTAGCATAACACTCTTTCACTGAGTGGGGTCCCCCGCAAAGGAAACATCTAACTCTCCCATAATTACTAGCCTGTGACTGTCCCCTATTTGACTGGTCATTATTCCCATGATTTCCCCTTCCACGCACATCAGGTCGTCTACCACTGAATCGAGAAGCTGATGAGTTCCCCCTTGGCTTTAAATGGTCGCCCCTTGGTTTCAAGTTTTCCGGGTCGATCTCTGTGGTGGTGCTGGAGATGGCGCAACAGTCGGATATGCACCCACTCACAATTCTGCCAGCTCAGCCCGTGCAAGGGCGTCATCAAAACAAGTAGGGCCATAAGTGATCACCCTATCATACAATTCAGGCCTCAAGCCTTTCATGAAGTGCCTCATCTTTGCTTGAGTATTTGAGGCGACATGAGGTACATATCTGAGCAAAGAACAGTAGTGAAGAGCATAGTCTGATACCGACATAGTACCTTGCTTTAGGCTAGTAAATTCACCCTCCTTAACTTCCCGTGCAGCAGCCGAAAAGTACCGGGTCAGAAATCGAGTTCTGAACAACTTCCAGTTTACTTCATGACCTTGAGCCTCATGTTCTATCACTGTGGTCTTCCACCACATTAGTGCCTTCTTGGCCAGTTGGAATTCTGCTAACCTTATCCAGGCCGACTTCGCACAAGGAGCCGCCACAAAGATTTGCTACATCCTTCTAACCACTCTTCGGCCTGTTCCCCTGTCTCAGTTCCTTCAAACATCGGGGGTCGGTATGCAAGGAATTGAGTCAAGCTTAGTTCCCTGGGCAACAACTGTTGTTCAGACGGTTCTTCACCCAAAGCTGGCGGTGGTAGAGGATTTGTACGCCCAGCACTTGCATTAACACTCACTGCGTCTCCTATATCTATATTTGCCGCCATGCTGTAACACAAGGGTTAACAATGACACCAAAATCAGTTCATATAATACGTCGTTAGATAACATGAGTAACATTAACCAAAACATGTTAGTATAACATTTATATACTCAAAATGCACTAAACATGTTTAAAAAGAGCACCTAGCCAACCTATTGCTAAGGCTACCCTTCACTCATTCCCGGGTTCTCTAACCACTGCTCTGATTCCACTAATGTAAGGCCTCTCTACCTTAACAGTGTAAAAAGATATATAAATAGGGCTAACATGCATAAAAGACAGTTTATGGTTCCGGTTGTAGCCTTAAGCTAACAGGATTACAGGCCAAAATAAAATTCCAAAAGTTAATTAATTACATTCCCAATAATGAATGTTAATGCTATAGATTTACACTACTCCTAGAGTAGAGACTATCCAAAAATCCTGTATCCTAATTCCTTAATGCTCCTTGTAGCTCACTGCCTCAACCCGGCCCATAGCCCTCCAAGTCCAAAAGGTGTACCTACAGGAACAACTCACCATGAGCATATACACCACTATTCAACAAAATCCAAGCACAATAACATAAATAATTGCATGAGATATAAATGTATGTATGCTCCCTGATTTACCACATTAGCACATTTTCATTGTTGTTCCTGTTTCATAAACTCATGCACAAAATCATTAGTTCATAATATAATGATTGATACCACGTTCCAGTTATAACCACAATATTCCACATTAATCACTAGAAATGTGACTGTTTCGGTCCTGTTACAACAACGGAATTTGAGGACCCCTCGCTTCGACATATAGCGGTATCATATGATATCCCCCGCTTCGACAATGACAGCGGCATGTACATCACTTCGACATGACAGCGGCAAATATCATATTACCATCGCTCCATATGATAGCGGCAAGTACCTCCTTCGCTCGTATATAACAACTACCGGAACAATCAAGCACTTCCAACCACATATACATAAACACAATACTTGAGTCCACAATCATAATGCATCACCATTATCTCAATATATATCAACACATTTCATAATCCACACTTGTTCACGATATATATAACCAAAAGCGTAAGGACACATTTTACCGTCCGATGCCCGTACGTCTCACTACGTACCTTAGTCTCAAAAGTTGAGAAGTTGAATAACTTTATCTCCTTGAAGTTGTTGGTACCTGGGATGATTCTACACAACCATACAAATCAATATAGAAGTCAATTATAGTCCAATATCCAAAAATCCCACAAAATATCCAAAAACACAATATTTTGCATCTCGCGATCGATCGGCGCAAGGGCCCGATCGATCGCGAGATCGTTCTGCCCGATGCCAAAAATTTCATCCTTCGGCGATCGATCGCCACATTTGGCGCGATCGATCAGCCTCACCGATCGATCGCCCAAATGTGGCGATCGATCGCCGAATGCTTCTGGAGCCTATGGTTGCGCGCGATCGATCGCCAAAAACGAGCGATCGATCGCCGCTGTCTGTGTTGCGAGAAACACCATTTTTGCACCATAAATTTCTTCACCAACCTCACTAACTCTTATACTAACAAACCAAAAACATAAAAACACCTTAAACCTTCAATATACACCATTAACAACCAAATATCCAACTCCCAACCAATACCAATAACAACCCAACACAAACCCATTTTAAAACCATCCAAAACCATATCAAAACTAAACCAAACACCATAAAAATACCAAGGAGGTATCCATACCTCTTGGGGACTCCAAATCTCACAAATAATCCCACAAATCAAGTTTTTGCAAGGATTTCTCCCCTCCTTGAAGCCAAAAATGGAAATGGAAGGAAAATAGGGTTGGAGAGTGAGTTGGGGATTTGAAAAAGTGATTGGTAAAGTGAAAGTAAAGTGATGGGTAAAAGGTGGGGTAAAGGGTTATAAATTTGTACCCAAAATTAACATGATGTATAAAATACCCCAACATGGTATTTTAAAAGCATTTTACAAAAATGCACCAACTCCCAATAAAATCATGCTTTCCAAAATAATTTCCAACCAATACAATTAAATCATGCTAACACCCAATTTCCCAACATGCACAACATGCACCATGAAATGCACCCACATGTCACGCCTACCATGTGACTAAGCATTTCAACAAGATAAATAATCCCAACACATAAACCAATTATCACCATAATTAATCACATAAACATAATTTATGCTCAACTTGCAATTAATTATTTCGGGGATATCACAGTTTTCCCGAGCCAAAAGTTTTTCCCAAGTTGTTTTCATCCATAATAATCGACTTATGGTGTTGGGTTTGCGTTTCGGATGTGAAAAAAATCATGGAAAAAAGAAAAATTTCATTATGTTTCCTCAGCCTTTCAAATATCTACTGCTGGCACTTGGGAAAACTTTTCATAAGGTATTATACGGGAGGGTGTTTGTGCAAGGGGTCGGGTCGGGTGTCGGGGGCGTGCGTGCCATGGCCCCCCACTCTCGACCAACCTCATGCCCAACCTCCCCGGCGGCCGCCGGCCGGCCGGCCGGCGACCGTCCATACCACCCCATGACCCTTTTCGAGATCTTGTCGTGGGCATACTGCCCTTGATGTCGTGCATGCGTGAGTTTCGGATAAGAAATTTGAACCCGAAAGTAGGCCTCGTTCCCCGATCGCCCGGCGATCATCCTCGATGGTGGTGCGATAATACATATTATAATTTAATTAAATATATATTTATATTTAATTAAATATGGCACTTGGAACTTGTCACGTGGCACGTGGTGTGGTGAAAATAGGTGCAATCATGTGCGGCAAAATAGCGCATATTGGTGAAAAACCGGACGATTGATTGTGTTGGAATCGCGTTTTCGATGGAAAACTTTCGGACCACCAATGGTGCATGTGGCCGGATGTGTGGGCATGAGCTGCGAGTGTGTGCGCAACGTAGCGCACATGGCGTGGAAACGTGATAGTTTTCCCAGCCGAAATTCTTTCCCACACTATTTCCAACCATAATAGTTGATTTATGATGTTGGATTTGAATTTGGGATTGAAAATTTTCGGGACACCGAGTGGCGGGACGTGCGGGCATGAGATGCGGAACGTAGCGCACATGGTGCGGAAATGTGATAGTTTTCCCGAGCCAAAAATTTTTTCCTGCCTATTTTGATCCTTAATAGTTGATGTATGGTGTTGGATTTGAGTTTGTGATGAAAAAATTTCGGGCCACCAAGTGGCGGGACGTGTGGGCATGAGTTGCGGAACGTAGCGCACATGGTGGGGAATGTGATAGTTTTCCCGAGCCAAAATCTTTTCCCAACCTATTTTCATCCCTAATATTCGATGTTTGGTGTTGGATTTGCATTTGGGATTGAAACATTTTGGGCCAACGATGATGCACCAAGCGGCCGAGTGGGCATGAGTTGCGGGTGCGTGCGGGAACATAGCGCATATGGTGGGGAAATGTGATAGTTTTCGCGAGCCAAACTTTTTTGCCTACTAGTTTTCATCCATAAAAATCGATGTATTGTGTTGGATTTTAATTTGGGATGGAAAAAAAATCATGGAAAAAAGAAAAATTTTATTATGTTTCCTCAGCCTTTCCAGTGTCTACTGCTGGCACTTGGGAAAACTTTTCCTAAGGTATTATAAGGGAGGAGGGTGTTTGTGCAAGGGGTCGGGTCGGGTGTCGGGGGGCGTGCCTGCCATGGCCCCCAACTCTCGACCAACCTCGTGCCCAACCTCACCGGCGGCCGCCCGCCGCCACCGGACTCCGGCCGGTGGGCGACCGTCGAGACCACCCCGTGCCTCTTTTCGAGATCTTGTCGTGGGCTTGCTGCCCGTGATGTCGAGTGAGCTATTTGAACCTGTTTGTAGGCTTTGTTTCCCGTCGCGGTTGGTCGGATCAAAGGAAATTATGTTGGGGATCGAAGCCGGGCTAGTAGGTTCGAGGTGCTTGCGAGATATCGAACATGCGCACGAGTCTTGAAAAGAGGCATGCGTCCCTCCGATGTTGTGAAAGACTCGATGTTGACATGAAACTTGAGGCCACCAATGGTGCACTAAGTGGCCGGACGTGTGGGCAAGCGTTGCGGGTGCGTGCGGAACATAGCGCACATGAGGGGGAAATGTGATAGTTTTCCCGAGCCAAAATTTTTTCCCTACTAGCTTTCATCCATAAAAATCGATGTATGGTGTTGCTTTTGCAATTGGGATGAAAAACAAAATCATGGAAAAAAGAAAAATTTCAAAAATCATGGAAAAAAGAAAAATTTTATTATGTTTCCTCAGCCTTTCCAATGTCAACTGCTGGCACTTCGGAAAACTTTTCCTAAGGTATTATAAGGGAGGAGGGTGTTTGTGCAAGGGGTCGGGTCGGGTGTCGGGGGGCGTGCCTGCCATGGCCCCCCACTCTCGACCAACCTCGTGCCCAACCTCCCCGGTGACCGCCCGCCGCCACCGGACTCTGGCCGCCGGCCGGTGGGCGACCGTCAAGACCACCCCGTGCCTCTTTTCGAGATCTTGTCGTGGGCTTGCTGCCCGTGATGTCGAGTGAGCTATTTTAACCTGTTTGTAGGCTTTGTTTCCCGTCGCGGTTGGTCGGATCGAAGAAATTATATCGGGGATCGAAGCCGGGCTAGTGGGTTCGAGGTGCTTACGAGATATCTAACATGCGCACGAGTCTTGAAAAGAGGTATGCGTCCCTCCGATGTTGTGAAAGACTCGATGTTGACATGAAACTTGAGGCCACCAATGGTGCACCAAGTGGCCGGACGTGTGGGCTTGCGTTGCGGGTGCGTGCGGAACATAGCGCACATGAGGGGGAAATGTGATAGTTTCCCGAGCCAAACTTTTTTCCCTACTAGCTTTCATCCATAAAAATCGATGTATGGTGTTGCTTTTGCATTTGGGATGTAAAAACAAATCATGGAAAAAAGAAAAATTTAAAAAATCATGGAAAAAAGAAAAATTTTATTATGTTTCCTCAGCCTTTCCAATGTCTACTGCTGGCACTTGGGAAAACTTTTCCTAAGGTTTTATAAGGGAGGAGGGTGTTTGTGCAAGGGGTCGGGTCGGGTGTCGGGGGGCGTGCCTGCCATGGCCCCCCACTTTCGACCAACCTCGTGCCCAACCTCCTCGGCGGCCGCCCGCCGCCACCGGACTCCGGCCGCCGGCCGGTGGCCGGCAAGTGGGCGACCGTCCTGACCACCCCGTGCCTCTTTTCGAGATCTTGTCGTGGGCTTGCTGCCCGTGATGTCGAGTGAGATATTTGAACCTGTTTGTAGGCTTTGTTTCCCGTCGCGGTTGGTCGGATCGAAGGAAATTATATCGGGGATCGAAGCCGGGCTAGTGGGTTCGAGGTGCTTGCGAGATATCTAACGTGCGCACGAGTCATGAAAAGAGGCATGCGTCCCTATGATGTTGCAAAAGACTCGATGTTGAAATGAAACTTGAGGCCACCAATGGCGCACCAAGTGGCCGGACGTGTGGGCATGCGTTGCGGGTGCGTGCGGAACATAGCGCACATGAGGGGGAAATGTGATAGTTTCCCGTGCCAAAATTTTTTCCCTACTAGCTTTCATCCATAAAAATCGATGTATGGTGTTGCTTTTGCATTTGTAATGAAAAAAAAATCATGGAAAAAAGAAAAATTTCAAAAACATGGAAAAAAGAAAAAATTTATTATGTTTCCTCAGCCTTTCCAATGTCTACTGCTGGCACTTGGGAAAACTTTTCCTAAGGTATTATAAGGGATGAGGGTGTTTGTGCAAGGGGTCGGGTCGGGTGTCGGGGGGCGTGCCTGCCATGGTCCCCCACTCTCGACCAACCTCGTGCCCAACCTCCCCGGCGGCCGCCCGCCGCCACCGGACTACGGCCGCCGGCCGATGGCCGGCCAGTGGGCGACCGTCGAGACCACCCCGTGCCCCTTTTCAAGATCTTGTCGTGGGCTTTGTTGCCCGTGATGTCGAGTGAGCTATTTGAACCTGTTTGTAGGCTTTGTTTCCCGTCGCGGTTGGTCGGATTGAAGGATATTATATTGGGAATCGAAGCAGGGCTAGTGGGTTCGAGGTGCTTGCGAGATATCTAATGTGCGCACGAGTCTTGAAAAGAGGCATGCGTCCCTCCCCGATGTTGCGAACGATTCGATGCTTCCCGTGATGTAGTGCATGCATGAGATTTGAGTGAGCAATTTGAACCCGCTTGTAGGCTTTGTTCCCCGTCGTGGTTTGTCGTATTGACGGACTGCATATCGGGGAACGAGGCCAGGCGAGTGGGTTCGAGGAGCATGCGAAATATCATATGTGCGCACGAGTCTTGAAAAGAGGCATCCGTCCCTCCCCGATGTTGCGAATGATTCGATGCTTCCCGTGATGTAGTGCTTGCGTGAGATTCGAGTGAGCAATTTGAACCCGCTTGTAGGCTTTGTGATACCCCCGAAATTAATTATATGCATTTGTGCATTAATTATGTTTATGTGATTAATTATGGTGGTAATTGATTTATGTGTTGGGATTAATTATCTTGTTGAAATGCTTAGTCACATGATAGGCGTGACCCGGGGTGCATTTCAGGGTACATGTTGTGCATGTTGGGAAATTGGGTGTTAGCATGATTTAATTGTAATGGTTGGCAAGTATTTTGGAAAGCATGATTTTATTGGGAGTTTGGTGCATTTTTGTAAAATGCTTTTAAAATACCATGTTGGGGTATTTCATACATCATGTTAATTTTGGGGTACAATTTTTAATAACCCTTTACCCCACCTTTTAACCATCACTTTATTTCACTTTTACCCATCACTCTTAAATCCCCAACCCTAACCCACTTCCCATTTTCGAGTTTGGCAAGGCTAGGAAGGAGGAATCTTTGCAAAAGTCTCATTTGTGTGATTCTTGGTAAGATTTGAGGTCTAGGAAGGGTATAGATCATTCCTTGTTGTTTTTGTAAGGATTGGTTGTGTTTTGAGTTGTTATTTGAGTTTTGAAAATGGGTTTGTGTTGGGTTGTTTTTGGTATTGGTTGGGGGTTGGATATTTGGTTGTTAATGGTGTATATTGAAGGTTTAAAGCGTTTTTATGTTTTTGGTTTGTTGGTATAAGTGTTAGTGAGGTTGGTGAAGAATTTATGGTGCAAAAATGGTGATTTTTTATGTGCAGGGATCGGCAATCGATCGCCCGTTTCTAGCGATCGATCGCGAGCCAACAGTAGGCTCCAGAAACATTGGGCGATCGATCGCCACTTTTGGGCGATCGATCGGTGAGGCTGGTGATTGATCGCGCCAAATGTGGCGATCGATCGCCGAAGACAGAAAAATTTGGCAACGGGCAGTGTGATCTCGCGATCGATCGGGACATCTCGACGATCGATCGCGAGACACAGAAAAGTGTGTTTTTGATTATTTTGTAGGATTTTTGGATATTGGACTATAATTGGCTTCTAATATTGATTTGTATGGTTGTGTAGAACCATCCCAGGTACCAACAACTTCAAGGAGATAAAGTTCTTCAACTTCTCCACTTTTGAGACTAAGGTACGTAGTGAGACGTACGGGCATCGGACGGTAAAATGTGTTCTTACTCCTTTGGTTATATATATCGTGGACAAGTGTGGATTACGAATGTGTTGATATATATTGAGATAATGGTGATGCATTATGATTGTGGACTCAAGTATTGTGGTTATTTATGTGTGGTTGGAGATGCTTGATTGTTCCGGTAGTTGTTATATACGAGCGAGGGAGGTACTTGCCGCTGTCATATGAAGCGATGGTAATATGATATTTTCCACTGTCATGTCGAAGCGATGTACATGCCGCTGTCATTGTCGAAACGAGGGATATCATATGATGCCGCTATATGTCGAAGCGAGGGGTCCTAAAATTCCGTTGTTGTAACAGGACGGGAACAGTCACATTTCTAGTGATTAATGTGGATTATTGTGGTTATAACTGGAACGTGGTATTGATCATTATATTGTGAATTAATGATTTGTGCATGAGTTTATGAAACAGGAATAACAATGAAAATGTGCTAATGTGGTAAATCAGGAAGCATACATACATACATATCTCATGCAATTAATTATGTTATTGTGCTTGGATTTTGTTGAATGGTGATGTATATGCTCATGGTGAGTTGTTCCTGTAGGTACACCTTTTGGACTTGGAGGGCTATGGGCCGGGTTGAGGCAGTGAGCTACGAGGAGCATTAAGGAATTAGGATACAGGATTTTTGATAGTCTCTACTCTAGGAGTAGTGTAAATCTATAGTATCAACATTCATTATTGGGAATGTAATTAATTAGCTTTTGGAATTTTATTTTTGGCCTGTAACCCTAATAGCACAAGGCTACAACCGGAACCATAAACTGTCTTTTATGCATGTTAGCCCTATTTATATTTTATTACACTGTTAAGGTAGAGAGGCCTTACATTAGTGGTATCAGAGCAGTGGTTAGAGAACCCGGGAATGAGCGAAGGGTAGCCTTAGCAATAGGTTGGCTAGGTGCTCTTTTTAAACATGTTTAGTGCATATAGAGTATATTAATGTTATGCTAACATGTTTTGGTTATTGTTGCTCATGTTATATAACGACGTATTATATGAACTGCTTTTGGTGTCATTGTTAACCCTTGTGTTACAGCATGGCAGCAAATATCGATATGGAGACGCAGTGAGTGTTAATGAAAGTGCTGGGTGTACAAATCCTCTACCACCGCCAGCTTTGGGCGAAGAATCGTCTGAACATCAGTTGTTTGCCCGGGGAACTGAGCTTGACTCAATTCCTTGCATACCGACCTCCGATGTTTGAAGGAACTGAGACAGGGGAACATGCCGAAGAGTGGTTAGAAAGGATAGAGCAAATCTTCGTGGCGGCTCCTTGTGCAAAGTCGGCCTGGATAAGGTTAGCAGAATTCCAGCTATCCAAGAAGGCACTAATGTGGTGGAAGACCACGGTGTTAGAACAGGAGGCTCAAGGTCATGATATAAATTGGAAGCTGTTTAGAACTCAATTTCTGACTCGGTACTTTTCGGCTGCTGCACGGGAAGCTAAGGGGGATGAATTTACTAACCTAAAGCAAGGTACTATGCCGGTGTCAGACTATGCTCTTCACTACTGTTCTTTGCTCAGATATGTACCTCATGTCGCCACAAATACTCAAGCGAAGATGAGGCACTTCATGAATGGCTTGTGGCCTGAATTGTACGACAGGGTGATCACTTATGGCCCTACTTGTTTTGATGACGCCCTTGCACGGGCTGAGCTGGCAGAATTGGGAGTGGGTGCATATCCGACTGTAGTGCCACCTCCAGCACCACCACAGAGATCGACCCCGGAAAACTTGAAACCAAGGGGCGACCATTTTAAGCCAAGGGGGAACTCATCAGCTTCCCGATTCAGTGGTAGACGGCCTGATGTGCGTGGAAGGGGAAACCGTGGGAATAATGGCCCGTCAAATAGGAGACAGTCACAAGCAAGTAATCATGGGAGATTTAGATGTGTCCTTTGCGGGGGACCCCACTCGGTGAAAGAGTGTACTGCTTATTTTGAATGTGGTAAGCATGGCCACTTTGCTCGAGAATGTCCTAATCGGGGAGGACAACATAACACTACGGGGAGACCTTTAGACAGGGAAATGCAACAAAGACCACCGTTTGTACCGAGACCATTGGGAGGTTAGCCGTTGGGGCCACCTCAAGGGCAAGTGTACGCTCTGACCAGGGAGCAGCCTACAGCGGCTCCAGAGGAAGTGATAGCGGGTACGTGTCATTTATTTATGCACCCTGCTTTTATTTTGATAGACACAGGTGCGTCACACTCCTTTGTGTCGACGAGTTTTGTGGAGAGGCACCGCATGTGCACGTCTCCGTCGCCCACACCTCTTCTGGTCTCGACACCCGCTAGAAAGAGTATGATTGCTGGTCGGTTTGTTGTTGACGACCTCATTTATTTTGGGGGCAACGAGTTGAAGTCAGATTTGATTGTTCTGGGAATGTCAGACTTTGACTGCATTGTGGGCATTGATGTACTGAACAGGTATCAGGCAGTGGTGGACTGCAGACAGAGAACAGTTCGTTTTAGATCTGATTTGGGGGTTCATTGGACTTTTTATGGGGATGGTTCCCGCTCAAAATCCCATTGATATCGGCTGTCAAGATGGCTCAGTTATTGGAACGTGGGCATATGGGTTATCTCATTTATGCCATTAATGTTGCTGAAAATAAGGAAGAGTTAAGGGTCGAGGATATACCCGTAGTCACGGAGTTTGCCGATGTATTCCCGGAGGAGATTCCCGGATTTCCACCGGCTGGGGAGGTCGAGTTTGGAATTGAATTACTACAGGGAACACCCGCCATTTCTCGTGCCCCTTACAGGATGGCACCGTCAGAGTTAAGGGAGTTGAAAGAGCAACTACAGGAACTCCTTGACAAGGGTTACATACGCCCCAGCGTATCGCCTTGGGGTGTGCCTGTAATATTTGTGAAAAAGAAAGATGGGTCGATGCGTCTGTGCATCGATTACAGACAATTGAACAAGGCCACAGTGAAGAATAAATACCCTCTTCCGCGGATCGATGACTTGTTTGATCAGTTGTAGGGCACGAGGTTGTATAGTAAAATTGATTGAGGTCGGGGTACCATCAAATTCGAGTTAGAGAGGAAGATGTGAAGAAGACAGCATTCCAGACCCGTTATGGTCATTATGAGTTTTTGGTCATGCCGTTTGGAGTGACAAACGCCTCGGCTGTCTTTATGAGCTTGATGAACCGAGTATTCCAACCATACCTTGATCAGTTCGTCATAGTATTTATTGACGACATACTTATCTACTCTCGGAGTGAGGAAGAGCACAAGAATCATTTGAGAGCAGTGCTTCAGATTCTTAGGGACAATGAGTTGTACGTCAAGCTCAGCAAGTGTGAATTTTGGTTGAGCAGCGTGGTATTTTTGGGGCATGTGATCTCTAGTAATGGGATATCTGTGGATCCCAGGAAGGTAGAGGCAGTGATGATTGGTCTGCGCCTACATCTATGCCCGAGATCCGGAGCTTCCTTGGTTTAGCGGGTTATTACCGACGTTTCGTCGAGGGATTCTCTATAACCTTGTATTTATATTATAAGATTTAATTAAGGTTCAAGACTTTCTTAAAATCTCATGGGCCCAAACCCATGATTTATTTAAATCCTTATAATCATTTAATTAAGACTCTTCTTAATTAATTAATTCATCCAATGAATTTAATTTCCCTTATCGATTTAATCTTTTGTGCGACCCGATAGGATCTTGTAATGTTGGCAGTGACATAAAATCTCATTTTATATCACAAGCAATGAGCGGTATCTAGCAACACATCAAGGCTACCCAAATTACAAGAATGTCATTGACTCGACATAACCTTAGAACTTGTGATAATATTAACCATGTAACTTAATCCCTTTGTCCATGTGTTTAGATTGAACACGAGTCATGGAATTGTCACACTCGTATATTCAATCTCTATTTCTTGATCCCCAATTATAACTAGAATAAACGAATAAGCTCGATATCACATATCGACTCATTCGAGCACGGCCATGCATTTTAGTCTTACTTGATCAAGGGCCCAAACACTTCTCCTGTTATATAGGAGGGACAAATCCTATCTTGATCAATCAACATCCCTCTACATAATTCGTAGTGTATCCAGTAGCTGCCTTTATAGTTTACCCTGTTACAGGTAACGTTTGACAATATCAAGATACATTTTTCCTTATGTTGGGATCTCTGATGATCTCAAGTCGTAAGGATTACATACATTATTATCACTATGAGAATTGCTTATGACACTCATATAACTATCCATGTAGCATTCTCATGGTGGGTCTGTCCAGTACATTGTTCTCTAACATGTACCCATGTGTTGATTTGATATCTCATATCCATGAATTAATTCATCAATTAAAACATACTAGTCTCAATGTATTATCATTATCCTGATTTATAATAATACTTGACTATGGACAATCTTTAAGAATAATACAATATTATTCTAAGGACATTAACTTATAAATCAATTCATATTGCACAGTTATTCGAATAATATATATAATAATGATTGCCATTTATAAAATCATAATACATTGTATGTCATAAACAATCATCTAATGACATGTCTTAGGGCATATCCCAACATTGTAGTAGCTTTTTGATGAGATTATTGTTTTGTGTAGCTACATGGTATTATATTGGTGTATTTTGCATGTTAAGTTGTTGGGTTATAGTGGTTTGTGGTATGTTTTTGAGTAGCCTTGGAAGGGTGCTCGAAAATGGCGATTTCTCGCGATTGCAGACTTCGGCGATCGATCGGCGCGTTCTTCCCAATCGATCGCGAGCACCAGGGTGCGAGGCAGAAGTCTTCAGCGATCGATCGCGAGTATGGCGCGATCGATCGGCACAACTTCAGCGATCGATCGTGGAAGACCGATTTTTGAGCATTGAGGCAGCAGCATCTCGCGATCAATCGGGGCTTATTGGCGATCGATCGCGAGAAGCCAAATGTTGTGTTTTGATTAATTATTGTAGGATTTTTGGTATTGGGCTATGTTAGTCCCGGATCTTATCGATGAGATTTTAAAGATGACAAAACAAATCAGACCGGATCGAGAGAAATCAGACTGACCAGAACGATCGCCCAAAACAGATCAAGCTGATAAGATGACAAAGCATATCAGACCGGATCGAGGGTAATCAGACTGATCAGATCGATAGCTCAACAACAGAACAAACTGATAAGTCACATTACTTATCAGACCGGATCGATGATTATCAGACTGACTCAACCGTGGCTTCAGATCGATCTCTATCTTTATCAGATCAGAACAGCTTAGGATACATACAGAATGGCTACTCAGTCCGAATCATTAACGGCTATTTATTGTAGCATTTAATGTTGTAATTAATGCTACAAAGGACCAAAGACTGAAGATTGCCATAATAGGTAAGAAGACAAAGAAGAGCTTGCCTGACAGTCGCCGAAAGTATGAACCAGAACGGCAAGTATCCTAAAGAAGAAGACTGAAGCCTACTCAGAGTTTAAGCAGAGTCAAAAGTTGCACATTAAGGGAAATAATGTCGTTGGTACATTCAACTATAAAAGGATGCAACAAAAAGAACTTATAGAGGCTGACAACCAACATTCGCTGACCAATCGAAAAACAAGAAAGCAAAAACAGCACAAGCTTACAAGCTCAGAAGCTCTCAAGCTGAAATCATTTTTAAGCACGTCTTATTTACATTTGATCATTTTAGGATCACTGTGCGCATCTTGTGTTTTCCATATTGAAAATCAGAAAGTGAGAAACATATTGTAACTGTCAGACAGAGTGTGTCTGAGCAGATTGAGTGACTAGGAGTTTCAGATTGGTAGTGAGGTAAATCCAGTCTGAATCGGGTTTGTACAACAGGATTGTATAAATCAAAGTCTTCTAGTATAAACCTTCCTTAATTGGAAGAAGGGGAGACGTAGAAGGATTACACCACCTTCGAACTTCCAGAAACATATCATGTGTATCTTATTTCTGCACTCGTTTTTCTCACTAGCCATCGAGCCGTTCTTACATACAAGAACAGACCGTTCCGCACTTATATTTTCAGTGGTCTGTTTTGTACAAGAATTGATTAAGAAACAGATTTCTTTCACTAATCCGAAAGAAATCACGAAGGATTAATTTTTAGAAGGAGTGTTCATTCACCCCCCCTCTAAACACTCCGGGCCGATCCTAACAAGTGGTATCAGAGCAGGTCATCTTAATCAGCTAAATCACTCGAGTTGATGGCATCATTCAACAAAATTCCTATGTTCTCAAAAGAAGACTATGATGACTGGAGAATCAGAATGCAAGCTCACCTGGCAGCTCAGGATGACGACATGTGGTTCGTCATCACTGATGGACCAATGAAGATCCAAAAAATAAATACAGCAGTCGCCATTACCGGTGGAGAACCACAAATGGTAGAAAAGGACAGATCCCTCTGGACGAATGAGGAAAGAAAGAAAGCAAATCTCGATAATGTGGCCAAAGACATCTTGTTCAAAACTTTGGACAAGAACATGTTCAGCAAAATCAAAATGTGCTCTACTGCCAAAGAAATCTGGGAGAAGATAGCACAGCTATGTGAAGGCAACGACCAGACCAAAGAAAACAAGTTAACTGTTGCTCTTCAAAAATTTGAGAGCATAAAGATGAAAAGTGGAGAAACTCTAAATGAGTTTGATGAAAGATTCACCGGCATCATAAATGAACTGAATGGTCTGGGGAAGGAATATTCTAACAGAGAGATCGCTCTGAAAGTTATGAGAGCTCTGCCAAAGGAATGGGATGTTAAGACCATTGCCATGAGGGAATCAAAAGATCTTAACAAGGTTGAAATTCATGATCTGTTTGCAGATCTTAAGGCCTATGAGTTTGAACTGATAAGCAGAGGTGAAGCAGAGCCATTCATCTCTCAACCAAACAAGGCCCTGGCAGCCATTCCAGACCAGATCGCTTCAACATCAGACCGATTTGCTGAACAGATAAGTAACGATGCTATGTCATTATTTATCAAGAAATTCGGTAAATTTATGTCTAAGAATAAGAGGAACTTCAAACCCTCTCATCATTATAAATCAAGAAAAGATGATACTGTTAATGATCAGGCTTGCTACAATTGTGGTAAGACCGGACACTTTATTGCAGATTGCACCAGACCGAAGAAAGAAGAACGGAAAGAGAAGCATCGTGATGATAGAAAGAAGAAGCACTACAAAGACCGCAAGAATCATGGAAAATCCCAAAAAGTCCTAGTAGCTGAGGAAGGAAACAGCAAATGGGCTCAGACAGACTCAGACTCGGAAAGCTCTGAATACTCTTCCAGCGAAAGCGAAGAAGATATTCAATGTCTTATGGCAGACGAAGAGATGAGTCAGACAGACGAGGTATATGATATTAACTCAAATGAATTTACACGAGAAGAGCTCATGTCCGCACTACAAGACATGGCTAATGATTATAGAATCTTAGCTGAATCATTTGAGAAGAATAAAGTTAAAATCAGTGATCAAATGGATGAGCACAACAAACCAAGCTGCTCTGAGCAGGGTGAGTGCAAAAATCTCCAGATCGAGCTGAATAAGCTGAAAATCTCTTATGATCAGCTCCATGAAGAAAATAAGAGAATTAGCACACAAAATGCTAAGCTCTCACATATATTCAAAACATGGACAAAATCCAGAACATCCTTGGAAGAATTACAAGAGGTTCAAAGAAACGTCGGTGATTTCACCGGCATAGGCTTTGACACCAAAGAATGCACCAAAGATGAATCTGAGCTGTTGCTGGTAAAGAATCAAGTCAAACAAATGACATTTGTTAAATCCAGCACAGTATATGAAACTGAAGCACCTAAGATTCAAACAGGAGTCTCTTACGTGAATCAAAATCTGAGAAAAGGAATTGGTTATGTTGACCAAGCCAAAGAAAAGGCACCAGCAAGATTTGCGTCTATCAGACCAAATCCAAAGGTGCAAGATCGAAGGCAAGGAAGACAATACAATTACTATAACTCAAAACCGATTCAACGAAGATATAGACTACCTTATGAAAATCAAAGGTTTTCATAGCGCACACATTATCACACACAACATCGAAACAGACCAGCACACAGCACACCCTACACACACAAGCCATTGAAGCTGATACAGGTGTGGGTTCCCAAAGGGCTAATCCGTTCTGGACCCAAATAGGATTGGGTACCAACAATAATTATATTTGATGACAGGTACCGAAGAAACTCGCATCAGACTGGTATTTGGACAGTGGGTGTTCCCGTCACATGACTGGAAACATCGAGCTGCTGTCTGAAGTCACAGAATGTACTGGACCCAAGATCATCTTCAGAGATAACTCAAAGGGTAAGACCGTGGGCAAGGGTAAGATTGTCCATGGTAACATTATTATCAATGATGTGCTGTTAGTTGAAAATCTGTGCTATAATCTGATCAGCATAAGTCAACTCTGTGATAATGGTTATGCTGTAGAATTTCACAAACACACTTGCACTGTTAAATCATCGGACGGTATAACCATGCTCGTAGGAATCAGGAATGGAAATACATATAAGATTAACTGGAATCATGCTCAACCTGATAATCCTACTTGCTTCATCGCTAACAATGATAATAAACATTGGCTGTGGCATAAGCGTTTGAATCATATAAACTTTAAGATCATTTCCAGCCTGTGTAAACATGATCTAGTTATCGGTCTGCCCAAGATCGATTTTGCTAAGGATAAGATCTGCGAAGCTTGCCAAATGGGCAAACAGATCAGATCATCCTTCAAGAACAAGAATGCCAAATCCTCCTCCCGATGTTTAGAATTACTGCATATGGACTTGTTTGGTCCTATACCAATAACAAGTTTAGGGGGAATGCGGTATACTCTTGTTGTTATTGATGATTACTCACGCTTTACATGGACTATATTTTTGAGCAGTAAAGATCAGACCGGTCCGAAGTTGATCAAGCTGCTGAAACGAACTCAGAACGAGAAATCATCCAGTATAGACAGGATTCGTAGTGACAAAGGCACTGAGTTTTCAAATCAGAATCTTGAATCATTTCTAGAAGATCATGGAATCAAGCATGAGTTTTCAGCCGCTCGAACTCCTCAACAGAACGGAGTTGCAGAACGAAGAAACAGAACGCTCAAGGAAGCAGCAAGAACAATGCTTGCTGATTCTGGCATTTCGCAAAAGTTATGGGCAGAAGCTGTAAACACTGCTTGCTACACTCAAAATCGGTCTATGATTAACAAGAAGCTGAATCTCACCCCTTATGAAATATGGACTGGTAACAGACCGTCTATTTCTCACCTTCATGTGTTTGGCTGCAAATACTTCGTTCATAACAATGGTAAGAATCATCTTACAGCATTTGAAGCTAAGTCAGATAATGGAATATTTTTAGGATATTCATCAACTAGCAAAGCTTATCGAATTTTCTATAATCGAACCTTAACTGTAGAAGAATCTGTTCATGTAGTTTTTGATGAATCATTATGTGTTGAGGGCAACAAAGATTCAATTCAAAATCAGATGGAAAATATCCATCTCGAAGCTAACAGTGATGATGAGATTGTAGCTAACAGGTCAAGAGACAATCCACCAGAACCAGAAGTACCAGACAGACCGGATCAAGCCATTGAAGCTTCCCCAGATCGAGCTGATCCGGATGTTCCTCACTCAAATGTTAAAGCAGATGCTGATCATGCTGATACCGTTCATCCGACCGGACCAGACAATCCAGAGTCAAGCTATCGATGGACTAAGAAGCATCCACCTAATCTAGTGATTGGTAGTCCCTCTGCACCGATCAGAACCAGAGGACAGATGATGGATGAGTTCACTCATGCTGCCTTCATCTCAACTCTGGAACCCAAGAAGATCGATGAAGCGTTGACTGACTTCAATTGGATTAAAGCAATGCAAGAAGAGCTTAATCAATTCGAACAAAATCAAGTTTGGAGTCTGACCCCCAGACCAAGCGATCTGCCTGTTATTGGAACCAGATGGGTCTTCAGAAATAAGCTAGACGCAGATGGAACTGTGGTTAGAAACAAAGCCAGACTGGTGGCACAGGGATTCAGACAAGAAGAAGGAATCGACTTCGATGAATCATTTGCACCAGTCGCCAGACTTGAAGCTATCCGAATATTTCTTGCATATGCTGCTTTTAAAGACTTCAAAGTATATCAGATGGACGTCAAAAGCGCCTTTCTTAATGGAAAGCTTCAGGAAGAAGTCTACATTGAGCAACCACCTGGATTTCAGAACCATTTGTATCCTAATCATGTATATCTACTGAATAAAGCAGTGTATGGTCTGAAACAAGCTCCAAGAGCCTGGTATGACACTCTATCTCAATTTCTGCTGAACCATGATTTCCAGATCGGCTCAGTAGATAAAACTCTATTTAAATTTATTAAGGGGGAACATACCCTATTAGTTCAGATTTATGTTGATGACATAATTTTGGGTCAACTAACCCTAAATTGTGCGAGAAATTCTCTAAGCTAATGCAGGGACAGTTTGAGATGAGCATGATGGGAGAACTTTCATTCTTTTTGGGTCTCCAAGTAAAACAGCTCAGCAATGGCATATTCATCAATCAGACCAAGTATACCAAAGAGCTCCTCAAGAGATTTGGAATGGAAACATGCTCAACTGCATCAACTCCTATGAGTCCCACAATCAAGTTAGACAAAGATGAAGGGGGAACGCAGTTGAAGTAACCATGTATAGAGGACTAATCGGATCGCTATTGTATCTTACAGCGAGCCGGCCTGATATTATGTTTTCAGTCTGTATGTGCGCCAGATTTCAGTCAGAACCAAAGCAATCACATTTTATTGCTGCCAAGCGTATTCTGAAATACTTAAAAGGATCTCAGAACGTTGGTCTTTGGTACTCCAAAGATTCAAACTTCAGCCTGATCGGATACTCAGACGCAGACTACGCTGGTTGTAAGATTGATCGTAAAAGCACCAGTGGAACATGTCAATTTCTAGGTGAAAGATTGATCTCTTGGTTCAGTAAAAAGCAGACATCGATTGCCACGTCCACAGCTGAAGCAGAATATCTAGCTGCTGGAAGCTGTTGCGCTCAAATGCTCTGGATTCAACACCAGCTCAAAGACTATGGCATCCAAGCTGTTGACTCTCCTATATTCTGCGACAACACTAGTGCAATCGCTATAACGTATAATCCAGTTTTGCACTCTCGAACAAAGCACATTGATATACGTCATCACTTTATTCGGGATCATGTTGGCAAAAAGGAAATTCGGATCGAGCACATCTCAACAGAGCAGCAAGCAGCAGACATCTTCACCAAACCGCTCCCAGAGGCTAAGTTTAATTATTTTCGTCAAATTCTTGGATTAATTGACTTATCTTAATAGTTTAGATATGTTTTCTTTCGCGTTTAAAGATTCTCGTTACCACAGATTGATAATACAATGTTCAGAAAGACACAGACCGGTCCGAACTTTCAGACCGATCTCTGTCAATCTGATGTTATCCCATAATCTGTTTGGACAATACATTTTTTTTTTTAACAAAAACAGCCCGGACTGATCGCATTTTAACCGCCTTAACTATATGTTATCCTGACCGTTTATTTTTGAATTTCTTTTCATCAGTCATCGAGATAAAGACACGTGTCTTCTCTCTCATATTTAGCGGGCTGAACATCTCATTTTATTTCACTTTTTTACATATTACCGCTATCTGTTTTCTTACTCTCTCACTCTCCTTCATCCTTGCTCCCTTTTACTTTCTCTCAAATGGCTACCATTACTCACAACTCTCTCTCTGTTGAGTTTAATGAAATCTACAGGACAGAAGATGCAGAGATGGTATCCATCTTCAGAGCTTTGGAATCTTCTGGTCTGAGAAACTTTCTGGAGTGCGGCACCGGTGTTTATGAATCAGAAATCCGCGAACTGTTCGCAAATGCCGTCTCCCAGAAGACATCAATATCTACTACCGTCAAGGGCACAACTTTTGAGATCTCGCCGTTGACGCTGGCCAAAACCTTTGGTCTCCCCAATTCCGGACTGACGGAATTTGGACTGATTCCTCAGGCGTCACTCTCGGATCTTCAAAAGAAGATATCTATTCTTGGCTCCCGCCTGCAACCATCGTTCAAGAAGAAGGAAATGCACTTTCATTTCCAGGTGCTGTGCGAGATAGTGGGCAAGCCTCTGTTGGGGAAAGCAGGAAGTTTTGACGCAGTGACCGCAGAGAAGTTCAGAGCTATGGCGGCTATCGTATCCGGACAGAAGATGAACTGGTCCGTGATTCTGTTTGGAGTTCTGATGGAAACAGTGATTGCCTCGAAACAAGCTGTCTGCTTTGCTGTTCCCCTCAGTAAACTACTGGAGTCCTTGGAAATCGAGCTGGGAAAGCAGTCCGTTCTCAGCCCCTTCAAGATTTTAAACTCCAAAGGACTTGCTTTGCTGAAGTCCAAGAGTGCTCCGCCCACTCCCGCTACTCTGGCTGCTGTCAAGATTGAGAAGGGCGAAGAACAGGCTGCTACGTGCAAACCTCGCGTTAAGCGCAAACTGACCATCCAGACTGATTCGGAAGAAACTCAGTCTGCTTCCTCGCCACCAATAAAGCCACCTCCCAAAAAGCCAAGAACCCAGATTACCAAGCCCAGCAAGCCTTTACCCCTGAAAGCATTACCCATATTGCCTCCACCTACAGCCACCCCTGCACCACAACCTTCCATCCAACCTTCACAGGCTCCAACTCCTGCACCCAAAGTCACTATCCGAGTCCCTCTGCCTCTCCCACGGTCAAAGGAATAGTTATCACTGAGTTGGATGATTATACCCAATCAGGGATCAAGTCTCCTTCCTCCACCGGCAAGGGAAAAGCCATTCTCTCCGAAGCCCTCTCCTCTAAACCAAAATCTGCAGCACAGACAGCCATCGACATCGCTATGGAGGATGTTGATGAGAGGCTGAAGGAACTCATTGTGGTCTTTGATGAATATGTCCAGTACAGGACTATCAACCACATTGAGTTATTCTTCGGAAAGTTGAGCAGACTGAAGAAGATGGAAGAGGAAGTTCTGAAAGGCACAGAGACTGATGATGTTCGGCTTGCCGTGCAGCGCAAAGACCTATTTACGGCTATTCATAGATTCAGACTGGCCAATCTGCTTCTAGCTGCCAAGAAAAAGAACTTCGATCCGCTTGCTCCTACTGCCAGAGATGATGGGGCTGTAATTGCTCAATTAGAGATGGATGTTCATGCTCTTCACTTAGCTGTCCGCTTTCAACGACAGAAGCTTAGTATATCCACTCCCACAACCAGCCCGGATCATCCCTCTGCAAGCAAGACTATGGCAGAACCCTTCATTGAGGTTATTCCTTCTGTGGTAACAGATCAGACTGTAGAGCAAATACCAGATCAGACTGCAGAGCCACTACCAGACCAGACAGCGGAGCAGCCATTACCTAATGCTCCGTCTGTGCCCGATGATGAACCATTGAATGTATTGTTGGACTCTCCAACAACCTCCATTCCTTTGGGGTCCTCAGCCTCCCGTACTCAAATCAGTCCAACAGTAGAACTGGCACCAGTTGGCGCTTCAGAATTCATCGATCCGGATCTGGTGGTGTCCACCATTGTGGCAGCTCTCCAGACTTAGGAGCCTTCCAGGCCTAGCACTCCTCCAGTCCAATCCGATGAAGATATGGCTTTCATTCAAACATTTTCTTCGGATCTGGTCACCTTGATCCAGTCTGAGAGTCACCAAGCTGCTGTATCTTCACTTGTCCCGGTTGCTGAAGACGATGACCAGGCTTTGTCCTCATCAGATCGCTCTCCCAGCCAACACTCTGATGCACCTCCATTTCTGGCAAAGACTCTTCAGCATCTCTCCGACAACTGACTGTCTCTCTCTCAACGCGTTCTCGAAGTTCATCAAGGTCAGAGGCTTACAGCTTTGGACTTTGATTCTTTCAAAGAGAAGATGACTGCCAGTATCGGAAGCCTTCAGCGAGGCATAAACGATCTGTTTTCTCAACAAGCCTCTTACAAGAACAGTCTGAGAAAAGAGCAGATCGAGCTAGCCGCTGAAGTCAGAGCATCTGTTGCCAATTCCCTCCGCGCTCAAGACGTTCGTCTTGACGCTATCAGCGCGCAGCTAGCTCAAGTTGTCGACTTTCTTCAAGAGATTGCTGCTGACAAAAATGGGGAAAAGAAGAAAGACTTCAGACCGCCTCCGTCTCAGTCTTCTAGAAAATAATTTTTCAGACTGTGTATTTAGGATTTTCTTGGTGATCAATAAAATCCTCTTTTGATTAAGTCTGTGTTCATTTATTTTGAACTTCAACATAAGGCTTAATAATAAAAGTTTAATCGATCCAACTCAATGATGTTCATTTATTTTGAACAAGAAGAAGTAATCGATCCGAAAGTTTTCGCTTCAGAGTTCTCTTCAGACTGATTAAAAAGACTTAGAAGCTAGGTTTTGTCATCATCAAAAAGGGGGGAATTTGTTAGTCCCGGATCTTATCGATGAGATTTTAAAGATGACAAAACAAATCAGACCGGATCGAGAGAAATCAGACTGACCAGAACGATCGCCCAAAACAGATCAAGCTGATAAGATGACAAAGCATATCAGACCGGATCGAGGGTAATCAGACTGATCAGATCGATAGCTCAACAACAGAACAAGCTGATAAGTCACATTACTTATCAGACCGGATCGATGATTATCAGACTGACTCAACCGTGGCTTCAGATCGATCTCTATCTTTATAAGATCAGAACAGCTTAGGATACATACAGAATGGCTCCTCAGTCCGAATCATTAACGGCTATTTATTGTAGCATTTAATGTTGTAATTAATGCTACAAAGGACCAAAGACTGAAGATTGCCATAATAGGTAAGAAGACAAAGAAGAGCTTGCCTGACAGTCGCCGAAAGTATGAACCAGAACGGCAAGTATCCTAAAGAAGAAGACTGAAGCCTACTCAGAGTTTAAGCAGAGTCAAAAGTTGCACATTAAGGGAAATAATGTCGTTGGTACATTCAACTATAAAAGGATGCAACAAAAAGAACTTATAGAGGCTGACAACCAACATTCGCTGACCAATCGAAAAACAAGAAAGCAAAAACAGCACAAGCTTACAAGCTCAGAAGCTCTCAAGCTGAAATCATTCTTAAGCACGTCTTATTTACATTTGATCATTTTAGGATCACTGTGCGCATCTTGTGTTTTCCATATTGAAAATCAGAAAGTGAGAAACATATTGTAACTGTCAGACAGAGTGTGTCTGAGCAGATTGAGTGACTAGGAGTTTCAGATTGGTAGTGAGGTAAATCCAGTCTGAATCGGGTTTGTACAACAGGATTGTATAAATCAAAGTCTTCTAGTATAAACCTTCCTTAATTGGAAGAAGGGGAGACGTAGAAGGATTACACCACCTTCGAACTTCCAGAAACATATCATGTGTATCTTATTTCTGCACTCGTTTTTCTCACTAGCCATCGAGCCGTTCTTACATACAAGAACAGACCGTTCCGCACTTATATTTTCAGTGGTCTGTTTTGTACAAGAATTGATTAAGAAACAGATTTCTTTCACTAATCCGAAAGAAATCACGAAGGATTAATTTTTAGAAGGAGTGTTCATTCACCCCCCCTCTAAACACTCCGGGCCGATCCTAACAGGCTATTTTTGGCATCTAATATTGTGTTGTACACTTGTGTAAAGCCTTCACAGATAGCCACACAACGCAGGGGATAGAGTCCTGCAACATATTATATTTTGGAAAAGTACGTAGAAGACGTACGGGCACCCAACGGTAACTTGTAATTTATATACGCATTGGGATATGCATTGTAGATGCAAGTGTCTATTGACTTGTGCATGGTAGATGCAAATACATGTTGATCCATACATTATGATTGCATATGTATATGTTGATTGATTGATGCGCATCCCATGAGTCATGGTTATCACCTTGATGATTTTAATGCTTGCCGCCATTTATTTTTGTGCCGCAAAATGTGAAGCGAGGGGTGGGAGTACCGCATGTCACATTGAAGCGAGGTTATCATATGAAGCGAGGAAAGAATATTTGCCGCTAAAATGTGAAGCGAGGGGTGGGAGTATCGCATGTCCATTGAAGCGAGGTTATTCTATGCCGCTTATATGTAAAGCGAGGGGCATTAAAATACATTGTGATAAACGGACTAGGGATTGGTTTGAGGAATTGAAATATGTCATGACATTTGTTTAAAACCATAATATCATTCATTGATTCGATTATGAGTTATGGTACAGGGACAACCAAAAGGGGGCGTTTTAAATGCATTGGAATACAAGAAGTATTTTGTATTTATGGTTTACGCATTTACGCTTTTATTCATATTGTGTTAAATATGAATTATTAAGTGCTCATGTGTTGGGGGTTGTCCTTGTAGGTGCATTTGGCATGGAGAACCGGGGTCGGGGTTGATGCGTGAGCTGTAAGGAGTGCTTCAGGGATAGCAGAACAGAATCTCCCTTTTTGTATAGTTTCTACATAGAGTAGAGTAAAACTATAGTTTCACACTCTTTTGTTAGGAATGTAACTAATTCCTTTTGAAATTTTTGGTACTGTAACTCTTAAGCTCAGGGCATCAACACGATCTATTACTCTGATTTATGTAAGATTAGTTCTCTTAATTGCACCTTATAACGTTGTTAGATATCGGGGTCTCACATCATCTCTCTCCCACGCCCATTCTCACGCCAATCCCTAATTCCGCCCCATACCGAGCTTTCAAAACTTTAACCCATAGCCTATTTTTTTCATGAAGCAATCTCCAACCCCATTTACCTAGCAAAGCTAATTGAAGAAATTAATATCCCATACAGCCAACCCCCCTTCCTCCCTGGAACCGCACACTTTGGACCATCTAACCCAAGCTATTTTTCTCCCCCCATCCACCCCACCCCATAAGAAGGATTTGTAAAGTTTTGATATTTCGTTCATCACAACTTTTGGAAAGTATGACGGCAAGGATGCAATAACCGAGTTAAGCAAGGTGATTCATTCGCCAAAAGAAACTTGTTTATTACCCCAAAGTCTCAATCTACGAGATTTGTTTCTATCAACGATCTCCGCATAGCCAATCTTCTAGGGTTATCCCCAACAGGCAAACCCAAATATTTAAACGGTAACTCGCCCTCTTACAGTTCAAGAAATCACACATCGCGTCTATTTGTGCATTGTCAACGTACCCAATCAAAGTACTTTTGTGGAAATTGATCTTCAGGCCAGAAATTAACTCGTAGATACGTAAAATGCATCTTATAGCCCAAATGTTATCCCACTCTGCTTTGCCCACAAATAAAGCATCATCTGCAAACTGTAGGAGAGAGACTGGTATTTTTCCATTCCCAATCGACACACCTTTGAATAAATTCAGATCACAAGCTTTACGCATCAAAACACTCAGCCCTTCGGCCACTAGAAAGAATAAAAACGGTGATAGAGGATCACCCTGCCTCAATCCTCTTTGCATTTTAAACTCATCCGAGGGGTTACCATTAATTAGAACTGAAACATTCGCTGAAGAAATGCATTCCATAATTCATCTTCTCCACTTATCACAAAAATTCATAGCCACGATGACTTGGTTCAGAAAGTCTCAAGCTATTGTGTCATACGCTTTCTCGAAGTCTACTTTAAATATGATGCCCTCCTTTTTATTTCTCTTCATGTCATCGACCACTTCATTAGCAACGAGAATGTTGTCAAGAATATGTCTTCCTCGAACAAACACTGACTAGTTATCGGATGTAACCTTGTCCACCACTTTACTCAAACGTTTAGCTAGAATTTAGCAACTATTTTAAAAATGCATCCAATAAGAGTCGGTTGGGTCGATAGTCATTGATACCTGAACGGTTATCAATCTTTGGAATCAAAATTATGATGGAAGAGTCGCATTGGGAATCTAGGAATTGACGGAAATCCTTCAATATTAAAAAAAAATCATCTTTAAATAATTCCCAGAATTTTCTTAAGAACCGAAAGCTATTTATTGTAAGACCTCAACTACCTTAAGTGTGGATTTAGTGCATTAAGAGAGCTAAACATGCATTCATCAGAGTATAAGGGCTCATGTTGATGCCTTGAGCTTAATGATTACAGTGCCAAAATAAAAATTTCCAAAAAAGAATTAATTACATTCCCACAAAACTAATGTAAAGCTATAGAATTACTCTACCCTAAATAGAAACTATACAAAAGAATTCATGTTCATCTATACCGATAGCACTCTTTACACTGCTCACTGCATCAACCCTGGCCTTAGCACTCCATGCCAAAATGCACCTACAGGAACAACCCCAAACCATGAGCACATAAGAATCCATATTCACCATAATATGATTATAATGTATAAATACATAAACTGTAAATACTAAGCCCTTCCTGTATTCACTGCATTTAAAACGCTCCCTTGGTTGTCCCTGTACCACAACTCATATTCATAATCATCATATTATAATATAGTTAATAAATGTCATGACATATAACCGGTTTCCATCAATACCAATAACCAATCTCTAGTCTTGTTATAATAGTGTATTTTAATGTACCACGCTTGTCATGACAACGGCACTAATACCCCCTCGCTTCGACATATCAGCGGCATCGAATAACCTCGCTTTAATGTGACAGCGGCATGTACCATCGCTTCAATATATTAGCGGCAAGTATTCTATCATCGCTTCAAATGACAGCGGCAAGTATTCTATCATCGCTTCAAATGACAGCGGCAAAGCATTTAAAACCATCACTCGAATATAACAACGACTCATTGGATGTGCACCAAGTATCAATATATATATATATATATATATATACATATATATATATATATATGTTTGTGTGTGTGCAACCACAATGCATAATCCAATATGTATATAAAACAAATGTTAATGTTTGGTGCCCTACGTCTCTCTACGTACCTTTCCAAAATATGGGATGTCGTAGGACTTTATCCCCTGCGTTGTGTTGCCACCTGGGAAGGCTCTACACAAGTGCACAACTCAATATTAGAAGACATATAATAGTCCAATACCAAAAATCCCATCAAAATAACCAATTTGCCAATATTTCATATCTCGCGATCGATCGCCCAAGGGTGCCGATCGATCGCAAGATGTTACTGCCTGCACATGCAAAATTCGATAATCAGCGATCGATCGCCATGTCCGGGCGATCGATCACGAGGCTCACCAATCGATCGCCAGATGCTTATGTCCGTGCACCCTGATGCTCGCGATTTTCGCCATTTTCACACATTTCACCCCTTTCAACTAATACCACACCTACAACCTCAAACCCAACCATCCAACATAACCAAAACTTCAATATACTACACAAAATACATCAATTAACCAAAACTCAAACATCAACACATAAAACAGCATATATCAAAATCAACCAATTTTCTCCCCAAATAATCAAACCCAAAAGTGGCTTAAACATTAAAGGGGAGGGTTCATTACCACCAAAGCTTCGATCCTAGCAAGATTTAAACAATACAAGCTTTGGAACTCTTCTCCTCTCCTCCTCCTTGCCAAGATCGATTTTGGGTTTCTGGGGGAAGGGTTGAGTGATAAATTGGAGAGTGGTGGGGAATGAAATGAGGGGTAAGGGTGGGGTGTAGGATTTAATTAAAAAGGGGGTTAATAAAATGATGTCCATGTATTTAGCATGATGTATTAAAATATCCCAACATGATTTTAAAAAAAGCATTTACCTGTAAAATGCACCATAATCACAATTTAGATGCTTTTTCTACTTCACTAGAACAAAGCCTAACAAATCATTCCAAATCACCATTTTCCCACTATGCATCACATGCACCCTGAAATGTATTACCAGTTTATGCCCACCACATAACTATACATTTCCCAATCACAATAATAATGATTACACCATAATTATTAATAGAAGCCATAAAGCACATGATTAATTTCAGGGATATCACAATAATCCACTACTTAGAAAATTTCGTCCTCAAAATTTCATGCACTTACCAATCCAAATCAAAACATAAATTCACATACCAGAGAACAGTTTCGGGTAGTGCTGCACCATTTGTTGCTCCATCTCCCACGTGGCCTCCTCGACACCCCTGCATTCCCACTGAACTTTGACCATCGGTATCACCTTGTTCCGAAGTCTGCGATCCGCTCGATCCAGATTCGGATCGGCCGTCAACATAGGACGCATCAGAATCTAACTGAAATTCCAAAGGTTGCAACACATGAGACGGATCCGGCTCATGCTTCCTCAACATAGACACATGAAACACGTCATGAATCCTAGACAATGACGGTGGCAAGGTCAATCGGAAAACCAAGGTACCAATGCGCTGCCAGATTTCATACGGTCCAACATACCTCGGAGATAGCTTCCCGCGCATTCCAAACCGCACAACACCTCTAAAAGGTGAGATCTTCAAAAAGACCATATCTCCCAATTGAAATTCCAACGGTTGTCGCCGTTTATTAGCATAGGATGCCTGCCTATCCTTGGCTGCTTTCATTTTCTGTCTGATCACTTTCACCTTTCTTCCATCTCGCGGATCAGTTCCGGTCCTCTGACCGATTTACGGTCCAAATTATCACAGTACAATGGTGACCTACAACGTCTACCATAAAGGGCCTCAAAAGGAGCCATCTGAATGCTTGTCTGGTAGCTGTTGTTGTACGAGAATTACACCAAGGCCACTGAATCCTGCCACGTAGAGTCAAACTCTAGCACACAAGCCCTCAACATATCTTCGAGCGTCTGTATGGTACGCTTGGTCTGGCCATCGGTTTGGGGATGATATGTCGTGCTCAACCTCACCTCAGTTCCCAATGCTGACTGAAGACCTTCCCAAATATGAGATGTAAAACTTGGATCTCGATCAGACACAATAGAAACTGGGATCCCGTGCAACCTCACCACATCTCGAACGTATAACTGAGCCATCCTCAAATACGTGAAGGTCATGCTGTATCGAATAAAGTGAGCCACTTTGGTCAGCATATTCAAAATTACCCAAATGGCATCAAATCCTGAAGCAGTTGTAAGGCCCCATTATTAATTAAATATGTTTAACCTCGAGTTAGTAAACCCGGGTGATTAAAAGCGAAGAATTCGAATTGATGTGTTCCGGGTCACAACACTTTATCTTTAACCAACCTAATATACATCAAAATTATATTTTCAGCCATGCACCTACATTAAAAATGATAAAGCACCATTTTGGGACACATGGACATAGTGGGATAAGAAATTATAAAAAAATCCCAATTGTGCACCTAGTACCCATCGCCCCAATTCTCTTTATAAAGGCATGGGGTTGTCTTTCTTCAATCATCTGATTTTACCTTCACCTCTCTCATCCCCAACAAGCCATCTCTCCTCTCCCCTCCAATGAATTCGAAAAAAACACCTTCATTTTTCCTCCATCAAAAACATGCTCAAATCTTGCATGCAAGCTTGGAATTGGATAGAAATTTAGAAGAGCTTCAAGGATTTGGGAGTAATTGAAAGCTTTGGAGGTATATCATCACCTCTAGGTATTTAACTCAAGAATTGTTATGAAATAAGAAGTGAAACTCATGCTGTCATAAGTTTCAGCAGAAACTTTGGTTGCATGCAGTATATGGTTCTGTATGTTTGATTTCCTTAAATTCGGAATCTGACTTTGAGCCTCAAACAAAAGTTGTAGATATATGTGTTTTCGTCCTGCGGTTAAATTTTGAGACCATTTGGACTTGAAATGAGTGAGATATACTAAAGTTAATAAGAGGCGCCAGATTCGACTCTGCATGTGCTGAAAATGCACATGCAGTGTAGAATTCCGAACTTTTGACAAATTATACTTTCGAAATTGTTTTCGGTCTTCAAATTGACTTGATATGACGTATAGATGTGTGATATGATTATGGTGTAATTATGATTAATTACAGTACGATGTAGACTCGGGTTCGGATTGAACCGAGCAGGAGTAAAGCCACGTGTGAATGAAATTTAGTTGGAATTAACAACATGAATATGTATATGTGAGAAATTAAAGAAGGTGAGCTCATAACATAGACATATTCTAATGCATTAGATCTTTCAATTTTATGCAATTTAAAAAAAAAAGAAGCATGCAATTTGGGTCTCCTAAGTAGGAGTTATGACAATTTTATGTTCACTGCTCAATTTCGCCTTTGCATGTCCAATGCATGTTACATGTGGACTGTAATTCGGCATTCTGGGCAAATGTTATTCCGAATTTGGTATCGGTCTCAAATTAATATTGTAGGTCTTTGAATTCTATTGAATTTAAAAAAAAAATATGACTTAATTTGGACTTATTTCGAATTAGTTATGAATTGTTTAAATTAAGTGCTCAATCTATGTCCTGCATGTGGGCGAAAATGCCATGCAGTATGTTCTTCGGGTTCCTGAGCATTTTTGGCTAGTAATTTTGAAAAATGTCTAGATACAAGAATTGTAGGATTTCAAGTTGGCTGTAAATTGCCACTGGAATCACTCAATTTGGGTTTGAAATGAAAAAGTTATAGCACCTTTACCTACTCTGCTCAAGCTGGAAAATACATTTTTAAATGTTACGGTTTTAGTGATCAAACACCACTTAGATGGTCGAACAAGCTTGACAACTTCATAGATGAAATGTAATATTTTGAGTTTCTGAACTTTGAGCACTAGAATCAAGTCGTTTTGATGTCGTATGGAATTATAGCAATATTTCTACAAAATGGGTCAGGCTGAAAATGTAGGAAAAATCATTAAGGGTCATATTTTTAAGTTAGGTTTGATTCAATGCACTATTTGAACACTTAGTGTCATTTTGGAATTTACATGACCAGGTTAATAGACTCCAGGTGACTCGAGGAGGTTTCGGTAGTTCAGTCTCGGTCTGAGGTACGTTGAAATGAGTTTTATCATGACGTCTGCAAAGACGTGAAATGATGCGAATGTATGGCCTTATATGTCATTATTTGATTTATATGACTTATTTGTCACTATATGATTCTTATGTGACTATATGAAATGATGAATGTCTTGGATTACATGATATGTGAAATTACATGATTTGTATATACTTTCACATGAGATTGCATGATATATTGAGTTGCATATGTCATTTGATGCATAAATGATTCATGGGCATATCATATTTATTTATCATTCCTTTGATATCCATGATTATGACTGAGTTGATTCACTATGAGTGTCGGGGACGACGAGCACGGCGATGACAGGCAGTATAGGTAGCGACTGTAGTCACGCGAGTGTCATCGGACCTAGACACGAGGGATGGACGAACACAGCACATAGGATGAGTCTCCTAGCGCAATGTGCGTGTGTTGTCACCCTATGCTCGAGTTGACATTATTTAATGATACCTTCCTTTGGACTCCGATTTTGGTATCTTGATATTCGATTCTTGTACCATTCATACATCGCATTCATACATGGTATGCATTGCATGATACTTTGTCATTTGACATGATTTATTTATTTCTCGTACTGGGGTACTGACCCCCTTTGTTGGGGCTGTCATGTCTTTTGTTATTTGGGCATGACAGGCTTTACAGGAGGACGTGGTGAATGATGCTTTTGGTGACGCATCAAGAGATAACCGAGCTCCATGATGAAGAGCTCAGGTTATGTTTGGTTTTTCTTTCCCAGTAATCGTATGGATTTTTAAAACAAAATAAATTTACCGGGGTATGCCCCGTGTATGTTGTACTCTGGATCTGATATTTTCGGGAATTTGCGACAACGTTGAATCATGTTGTTTTACTATCTGCAAATGAATGGCTTAATTGGAATCGTATATATATATTGATATAAATTTATTGTATCATTTAAAATGAGAAAATTTTTTAGGGTCATTTAACAAGACATTTGAAATTATTCTTCCGTTGTTTACGTAAAATAATCACTGTGTGATAATTAAACATCAGATTAAGATCGGGCCCTCAAATTATGGTATCAGAGAGTAGTCTGGGATACGCTCGAAATAAAGGTAGGACACTGAGTTTAGTCACAAATAAAATGTTTGTGCATGTGATTGACTACATGTCCTTATATGATTTTACATGTTCTGTACATGGTATGCTGAACTCCGTTATGGTATGAAATTATTTGTATCATATTATAGGTGAACTTCCTATAAAACCTTTTATGCTATTATGATTAGGAATAGATTTTTGAGATCGGGAAAATGGCACCTGGAGCTAGAGGTCGAAAAGGGAAAGATGTGATGCATGAATCTGCATCTAACACTCATCCCGCTGATGATGTGGAGGTTTTAACGCAACAAGTTCAAGAGTTGGATATGGAGTCAGTAGTAACTCGTTTCCAGAGCGTCCATCAAGATCAATGGAATTGATTCTGGAGAAAAAGCTGAATCGTGGATCCGAGAAATGGAATATTTATTTGACCTTGTCAATTACGCACCGTCTATACGTTTGAAGCTCGCAGTTTATCAGTTGAAAGAGAGAGCCCAACTGTGGTGGGAAGCCGCGAGGAAATGATTGATTGAGTCTGGACTTACTATCACTTGGGAGGTATTTCAAAGGAAATTCTTGGAACAATATTCCCCTCCATCCTACTATACTGCAAAGGAAGCTGAATTCAATAATCTTGTTCAAGGAAATTTGTCTGTGGCTGAGTATGCATCACAATTTTCTGCACTTTTGAGCTATGTACCTTATGTGGCGACAAATTCTAGGGCGATGTATACTAGATTCGTGGATGGACTGCATCCTTCCATCTACACGTTTGTAACTTCTGGGGATATCACTACATATCCTGAGACTGTTGAGAGGGCCAAAAGGGCTGAGGTTGGACTGAGAAGGGAGGCGTTCAGTTTGTTCCACAGTTACCTCAGGGAAATACATCTTCACCCCTGGGTCCTTTTCAGGAGCATCCTCCACCGCGCCAGCAACAGTCAAGGCTACATCAGTTTCATAAGCAACAAAGTTTCAAACCAAAGGGTAAGAAGTTCAAGAAGTTCAAGAAGTTCAAATCCAGCTCATCAAGCTCTAGTGGTTCATTGGGTTCTGGAGGAGTACCACCCTATGGTGTTATTTGTGCATCTTGTGGAGGCAGACATTCCACTGACCAGTGTTTAGGAGTGAGAGGAACTTGTCACAATTGTGGGCATACAGGACACTACGCACGAGCATGTCCCTTGCAAAATCAAGGACCAGTGCAGCCACAGCAGCCAATGCCTCTTGCTAGGGGTAATTTTCAAGGTGGTTCACAGTTTAGACCTGCACATTCTTCTCAGCAGTCCAGTTACCCGCAGATTAGGGGAACTACTCCACCTACTTTTCCAGGTCCCCAACAAGCATGAGTTTATGCTTTGACCGAGGATCAAGCTAGAGAGGCGCCTGGAGGTGTGATTGCAGGTAACTGTATTATTTTTGGTAATACTGCACGAGTTCTGTTTGATACAAGAGCATCGCAATCATTCATTTCATTTAGATTTGTTGATGAGCATTAGAAACTGTATCACTGCATGAAACTTCAACTGTATCTACACCAGCTGGTAGAATTATTCTATCTAGCTATGTTGTGCTGAACTGCATACTACAGTTTGAAGAGAGTATTATGATCACTAATTTGATGGTCTTACCCATGAACGACTTTGACTGTATTATTGGTATGGATACTCTCACAAACTATCGAGCTACCGTTGATTGCTTTAAGGGGGTGGTTCGATTTTGACCTTATCATGGCCCCAAATGGAATTTCCATGGCCGAGGATCGCAGGCTAAAATACCTTTGGTATCAGCAATGGAAATGTTTAGATTGTTATCCCTAGGAAATAAGGGATATATTATTTATGCGATCGATGGTACAAAGAAAGAGCCACTTTTGTCAGACATTCCGGTGGTAAGGGAGTTTGCAGATGTATTTCCAGATGAAATTCCGGGTATTCCACCGGAGAGGGAGATTGATTTTAGCATTGAGTTGATGCCTGGTACCACACCAATTTCAAAAGTACCTTATAGAATGGCACCAGCAGAACTCAAAGAATTGAAAGAGCAATTGCAGGACCTTCTTGACAAAGGTTATATACGACCGAGTATGTCGCCTTGGGGAGCACCTGTACTTTTCGTAAGGAAGAAAGATGGTACAATGAGAATGTGTATCGACTACAGACAACTCAATCGGGTTACCGTCAAGAATAAATACATGTTACCCAGAATTGATGATTTGTTTGACCAGCTTCAAGGAACTTCGGTCTATTCTAAAATTGATTTGCGATCAGGTTATAATCAACTTCGAGTTCGGGTGGATATTCCGAAGATGACTTTTCGAACCTGGTATGGACAATTCGAATTCCTGGTAATGCCATTTGGTCTGACGAATGCACCAGCGGTGTTTATGGATATGATGAATAGAGTATTCAGAAAATTCTTGGATCGATTTGTGATTATATTGATGATATCTTGGTATACTCAAAAACCAAGAAAGACCACAAAGAACATCTACGGTTAGTACTCCAGACTCTTTGTTCGGCCCAATTGTATGCAAAATTATCGAAATGTGAATTTTGGCTGGATCGAGTCATGTTTTTGGGACATGTGATATCTGCCCGAGGAGTTTTTGTAGATCCAAGTAAAGTGGCAGTGGTATTAAACTGGCCAAGACCAACAACTGTGCCAGAAATTCGAAGTTTTATGGGCCTAACAGGCTATTGCAGGCGTTTTATTGAGGGATTCTCTCAGATAGCCAAGCCTATCACCCAATTGACCAAGAACAATCAGAGTTTCATCTGGTCAGATGATTGTGAAAGTAGTTTTCAAGAGTTGAAGTAGAAATTGACTACAGCCCCAGTATTGGCTTTGCCATCTGGATCAGGAGGATTCATAGTTTTTGCGGATGCGTCAATTAAAGGATTGGGTTCTGTACTCATGCAGTGAGGAAAGGTGATCGCTTATGCGTCAAGACAATTAAAACCTCACGGGACACGATATCATGTCATGACCTCGAGTTGGCCTCCATCATTTTTGCTTTGAAGATATGGCGACATTACCTATATCGGGAGCAATTTATTATCTACTCTGACCACAAGAGTTTGAAGTATATATTCACTCAATCCACTGGAACCCCTGATCAGAAAGAAAACATACCATCCTCTGTCGGCAATCTACCACTGCTCGGTATCTGCTCAACACATCAATACCGATAAAGCAGTCAAAATCTGTCATCTCTAACTGAATCAGATCGGCCCTCAGATCATTGCCCTCAAAATAAATGAGGCAATCAGATAACAGTCGGTCTGCAATCACATGCTTCCCTGTGGGTGTCGAGACCATGAGAGGCGTGGGTAACAGAGACGAGCACAGGCGGTGTCTCTCCACAAAAGCATTAGACACAAAAGAATGGGAAGCACCTGTATCTATCAATATATATGCAGGGTACGTAAATAAATAACACGTACCAGCAATGACCTCCTCTGGGGCTGCCTCAGCCTGCTCCCGCGTCAATGCATACAACTGACCCTGCGGCTGTCCCGCCACCTGACCTCCCTGCGGTCGTGGTGCAAAATGCTGCCTCTGTGGTGTTCTTCCTACGTCAAATCTTGGCCTATTTGGCCCAGTGTCTGCCTGACCTCCCCGATTGGGGCAACTTCGAGCCCAGTGGCCATCTTGCCACAAATATAGCAACCCTGACAGTCACGTGATAAGTGCCATCCTCCACAGTTGTTACATCGGTTTCCTCCTGTCTTACTTCCCTGGAATGGCCCTCGGTTACTTTGCTTCTGACCCTGAGATTTCTTTCCACTGAATCTAGAAGATGATGAGGTCCCACGAGACTTAAAATGGTCCCCTCGTGGCCTCAGGTTGTCACCAACAGGTCTCTGTGGTGGTATGAAAGGGGGTACAATTTCATTGTACACGCCCACTGCAATCTCTGCCAACTCTGCCAGGGTCAGGGCGGCATCAAAAGAGCTGGGGTTGTTGGAGATAACCTGATCAAATAGTTCTGGTCTCAGTCCCTTCAGAAAGTTTCTCATCTTGGCATGACTGCTCACAGCGACATGAGGTACATACCTCAATAATGAGGAATACTGCATAGCATAGTCTGACACTGACTGGCTGCCCTGCTTTAAACTATTGAACTCATCTTCCTTTAATTGTCTGGCAGCTGCAGAAAAATACCGGTTAAGGAACCGGGTCCTGAATACAGTCCAGTCAACTGCCACACTTTGAGCTCTCAGCTCCATCACCGTGGTCTTCCACCACATAGAAGGCTTCTTCGCCATCTGAAACTCGGCTAACCTCAGCCATGCGGTACGTGCACAAGGCGCAGTCACAAGTATCTGTTCTATCCGCTCCAGCCATTCTTCGGCTGCTTCACCAGACTCAATCCCCTCAAATATAGGTGGATGGAAGTTCAAAAACTGTGTCAAACTGAGCTCCCCTGGTAATAACATCTGTGCACTGGGCTCCACGCCCACAGCAGGTGGCGGTAAAGTGTTCAGCTGAGCAATACTGGCATTCATATTGCCCATATCTCCTACCTCCACATTGAGGTTCTCCGGGTTAATAGCCGCCATGCTGCAACACAAGAGTTAACAACAATACCAAAAGCAGTTCATAATATAAGTCGTTAGATAACAAGAGTATCATATTCAAAAGCATGTTAGTATAACACTTATACAAAAATATGCATCACATGCATAACATGCCCAACAATGAATACCTAGCCAACTTGTCTCTAAAGGCTACCCTTCACTCTTCCCTGGTTATCTAACCACTGCTCTGATACCACTAAATGTAAGACCCCGTTATCTCAACATACTATAAGGTGCAATTAAGAGAACTAATCATATCAAATCAGAGTTGTAAGTCGTGTTGACAATTGAGCTTAAGGTTTACATGTTTGTATGACATGCCAAAAGAAATTTGTTACATTCTTTAACAAATTTGGGTAAGGCTACTTCTACTGCACTCCTAGTAGAAACTATACAAAATAAGTCTTTATCTTGCTATCTTGTAGCACTCCTTACAGCTCAGCTTATCGACCTGACCCTGGTTCTCCTTAGCAAAAGCACCTACAAGGACAACCCCCATCACATGAGCATATCGTAATTCATATCAAACATAATATGAATGTAAAGCATAAATGCATAATCATAGTCATAAAATACTTCATGTATTTCCAATGCATTTAAAACGCCCATTAGTTGTCCCTGTACCATAATTCATGATAAAAGCATTATATGATATTATGGTTCCTTAATAATGTCATGACATATCTTTACTTCTTAAATCCTTACTTCAATCTTGAGTCATTTTATCATTAGTGTATTGCAATGCTTCTTACTTTTCCACGTAAGCGGAATTCTCCCTCGCTTCTTATGGAACTCCACGTAAGCAGTATTCTTCATCGCTTCTTATGGAAATTCACGCCTCCATGTGCGAACGGTCCTCTACCTCTCGCTCCACATTTTCAGCGGAATTATAGTGTAAGCATTAAAATCCTCACTGGGATAACCTTGACTCGTGGAATACACCTCTTATATTCCACAGCATTCTTATGCAAAAACAATGCATGTCAACATGTATCATATCATAATGCACCATCTTATGCATACTTTACTTTATCTTGTGTTAAATAAATAAACATGAATACATGTTACCGTTGGGATGCCCGTACGTCGCTTACGTACCTTTCCAAAATGTAGAGGAGTCAACAGACTTTATCTCCTCGACTGTGCTGGTACCTGGGATGGTTCACTTTTGCTCTTCGATTTTTGTTAAATTCCGATCAACAAAACAGCAAATATCTTCTCCTATAATCAGTTCATATGTTGGACGATATGTTTCTGGAAAGAAGGGAGAGGAAACCGAGAGAAGAGAGTGGGAAAGAAGTGATGGAAGAGGCATGGTTGATCAATCTGCATGCCTGAAAACAGGGGGGTATGGGCGTGATTCAGCCACTTGGGGGGGTTGCTTGTAGGGTGGCCTTGTGGTGTTTAATTGTGTCCCGGTATTTCGTACGATGTATAAAAATATCCCTCCTTGATATTTTATAATTTTACCACATTAATACATCATCAAAAACACCTAACATGCCTCCTAAACCATATCATCAAAATAAATATAACACCAACCACATACATTAATTCCCCAACTTAATTACATGCTTTTACCACATAAAGCATAACCCATAAACCCCAAATTAAATCATGCATTTAATACATAATAAAATTAGCACATCAAAGCATGTTTACACATAATCCTTTCGGGGATATCACAATACTCCCCTACTTATAAGATTTCGTCCCCGAAATCACACTTACTTACCAAAATAAAATAAAACCTAAAACACATACCAGAGAACAGTTCTAGATAATGCTGCACCATGTGTCGCTCTATCTCCCACGTGGCCTCCTCGACACCCCTACGATCCCACTGAACCTTGATCATAGGAATAACTTTGTTCCGAAGCCTGCGGTCTGCTCTATCCAAAATCCTGATAGGCCGCTCCACATAGGAAATATCGGATTCAAATTGCACCTCTGAAGGCTGCAATACATGTGAAGGATCTGGCTCGTACTTCCTCAGCATAGATACATGGAATACATCGTGTATACCAGACAGGGAGGGCGGTAAAGCCAAACGGTACGCCAGAGTACCAACACGCTGCAAGATCTCATACGGCCCTACATATCTTGGGGATAACTTTCCCCGCATCCCACACCGTACCACACCTCTGAAAGGTGAGATCTTCAGAAAGACTCTGTCGCCCAACTGAAACTCCAACGGCCTTCGCCGCTGATTGGCATACGCTGCCTGTCTGTCCTGAGCTGCCTTCATCTTTCTCCTGATGACCTTTACCTTTTCTTCCATATCCTGGACCAACTCTGGTCCTCCGACCGATTTACGGTCCACATCATCCCAACACAAAGGCGACCTGCAACGCCTGCCATATAGGGCTTCAAATGGAGCCATCTGTATGCTAGCCTGGTAACTGTTATGATAAGAAAATTCTACCAAGGCTACTGAGTCCTGCCAAGAAGTGTTGAACTCCAGTACACAAGCCCTCAACATATCTTCGAGCGTCTGCATCGTACGCTCGGTCTGTCCGTCCGTCTGGGGATGATATGCTGTGCTCAACCTTAACTCTATGCCCAGGGCTGACTGAAGACCCTCCCAGAAGTGAGATGTGAACCGCGGATCTCAATCAGACACAATCGAAACAGGGATCCCGTGCAGTCTCACCACGTCTCTGATATATAACTGAGCCATCCTTAGGTATGTGAAGGTCATACAGGAGGGGATAAAATGAGCACTCTTAGTCAATCTGTCGACGACTACCCATATGGCATCAAAACCCGAAACAGTCCTCGGTAAGTGGGTCACGAAATCCATAGACACGTGCCTCCACTTCCACTCGGGTATCTCCAAACTCCTTAGCTCACCACCGGGCCTCTGCCTCGCAGCCTTCACCTGCTGACAAATCAAATAGCGCTTGACGAATGAGGTAACATTCTGTTTCATTCGCCTCCACCAGAACTGGCTGCATAAATCCTTATACATCTTCTTCCCGCCCGGGTGGATACTCATCCTGCTGCAATGAGCTCGCTGTAATATACCTTGCCGCAACTCGGGTGTATCTGGAACCACCCATCTGTCGCTAAGCCTCAGAGAACCGTCCTCAGCCACTCTGAATCTCGATGGCTGACCTGAACGAACCACTGACATCCATCTCTGAACCTCTGCGTCGGTCCCCTGAGCCTTCCGGATGTGTTCATAAATGATCGGCTCAGCTAGTAAGGTCAACACCTGTACCGGAGAAGAAGACACATCATAATCAAAACCCAACTGACAGTAGGAGCCCATCATAGCTGATACATACATGACATCCTCTGCCGTGCTCCTCACTTTCCGACTCAAAGCGTCGGCTGTCAAGTTTGCTTTTCCCGGATGGTATTCGATTTCACAGTCATAGTCAGGTCCATCCATCTCCTCTGCCTCATATTCAGCTCAGCCTGTGTAAACAAGAACTTCAGGCTCTTGTGATCAGTGAAGATGGTAAATGAGGTACCATATAAGTAGTGTCGCCATATCTTCAAGGCGAACACTATAGCTGCTAACTCCAGATCATGGACTGGATACCTCGTCTCGTGTGGCTTCAACTGTCTAGAAGCATAAGCCACGACATGTCTGTCCTGCATCAGTACGCATCCTAGGCCCTGTAGCGATGCGTCAGTATAAAGAACAAATCCTTTGTTCTCCCAGGGAATCACCAAAACTGGTGCAGTAGTCAGTTTGCGCTTTAATTCCCGAAAACTCTGCTCACAAGCCTCTGACCAACAGAATGGGACTCCATTCTGAGTCAGCTGTGTAAGTGGCTTGGCGACTTTGAGAAACCCTCGACGAAACGTCGGTAATAGCCAGCCAAACCAAGAAAACTTTGAATCTCACTGACTGAAGTAGGGGCGGACCAATCCATAACTGCCTCAATCTTCCCGGGATCTACTGATATCCCCTCTCGAGAGATAATGTGACCCAAGAATGATACACTGCTCAGCCAAAACTCACACTTGCTGAGTTTGGCGTACAACTGGTGATCTCTGAGGATCTGTAATACTGTCCTCAAATGACTAGCATGCTCCTCTTCACTTCTTGAATAGACAAGGATGTCATCAATGAATACGATCACAAACTGATCAAGGTACTCCTAAAATACTCGGTTCATCAGGCTCATAAATACAGCAGGGGCATTTGTTACACCGAACGGCATAACTAGGAACTCGTAGTGCCCATACCGAGTCCGAAAAGCTGTCTTCTGGACATCATCAGCTCTAACCCGCACCTGGTGATAGCATGACCTCAAATCTATCTTTGAGTAAACCTTTGTACCCTGAAGCTGATCGAACAGATCATCAATCCTCGGAAGTGGATACCTGTTCTTCACTGTGGCCTTGTTCAGTTGCCTGTAGTCAATGCACAGACGCATTGAACCATCCTTCTTTTTCACGAACAAGACTGGTGCACCCCAAGGCGATATACTAGGACGAATGTATCCCTTGTCGAGGAGCTCCTGCAACTACACTTTCAGCTCCCTCAGCTCTGCCGGTGCCATCCTGTATGGGGCACGAGAAATGGTTGATGTCCCCGGCAGTAGCTCAATGGCAAACTCCACATCTCTTATTGGCGGAAACCCTGGAATCTCATCGGGGAATACATCAATAATTCCGTCACGACCGGTATATCCTTGATCCTTAACTCTTCCTTTTCCTCAGAGACGTCCACGGCATAAATAATGTAGCCCGTGTGGCCGCGTTCCAATAACCGCGACATCTTAACTGCTGAGATCACTGGAATCTTGGGACGAGAGTTGTCCCCATAAAAGGTCCACTGGAACCCCTGATCAGAAAGAAAACGTACCATCCTCTGTCGGTAATCTACCACTGCTCGGTATCTGCTCAACACATCAATACCAATAAAGCAGTCAAAATCTGTCATCTCTAACTGAATCAGATCGGCACTCAGATCATTGCCCTCAAAATAAATGAGGCAATCAGATAACAGTCGGTCTGCAATCACATGCTTCCCTGTGGTGTCGAGACCATGAGAGGCGTGGGTAACAGAGACGAGCATAGGCGGTGTCTCTCCACAAAAGCAGTAGACACAAAAGAATGGGAAGCACATGTATCTATCAATATATATGCAGGGTACGTAAATAAATGACACGTACCAGCAATGACCTCCTCCGGGTTGCCTCAGCCTGCTCCCGCGTCAATGCATACACCTGACCCTGCGGCTGTCCCGCCACCTGACCTCCCTGCGGTCGTGGTGCAAAATGTTGCCTCTGTGGTGTTCTTCCTGCTTCAAATATTGGCCTATTCGGCCCAGTGTCTGCCTGACCTCCCCGATTGGGGCAACTTCGAGCCAAGTGGCCATCTTGCCACAAATATAGCAACCCTGACAGTCACGTGATAAGTGCCATCCTCCACAGTTGTTACATCGGTTTCCTCCTGTCTTACTTCCCTGAATGGCCCTCGGTTACTTTGCTTCTGACCCTGAGATTTCTTTCCACTGAATCTAGAAGATGATGAGGTCCCACGAGACTTAAAATGGTCCT